>VMDO01001048.1:0-79743 GCA_007922755.1 Pedetes capensis
CTCTGTTGTACAGAGAGTCGCTATGAGTCGGATACCGACTCGACAGCACCTAACAACAACAACAATTGTATATCCACACATCTACACACACGCACACACACATATATTTTGGTAACTGCAGAGCACTTACTTTCTGAGGATACTGGTTATGCATTTAGCCTACCAATTGTGTGCCCTTAACTCACCTCTAGCCTTCTTATGTAATGAAGCATTTAAATGAAATAATATATTTGAAAGTATCAAGCATAGCATCCAACAGAAAATAGGTGTTCACTTCGTATTGGTTTAAAACGACATTAAATATGTAGGGCAAAAGAGATCTACTATAGAATGCAGGCCCATCCTAAACATTTGAGAAACAGGAATAAGAGGACAAACAGAAATGCCTAGCCCACGGTCTGTTTTTCATCTCTTTCCATCCTGTCAAGAGGCTTCACATAGATGTATATAGAAACTATAAAAGGCTTGATCACCTTCTGCCACCTCCAATAGCTGTCCTTTTACTGTTGAAGCCTAGGGGTGCATACCTTTATCCTGCAGTCTACATCTGGGGAAGAGGCTAGCATAGGCTTGGAAGAAGGCTTCTGGCTATTTCTCAGGCAGTTTTGGGGTCCCAGGTAGGTAAAGACTAAGTTTGGAATGTGTAGAGGTGGAATGGGGGTGAAAGACTACTCTTGGAATTCCTTGTCCTGTGAGAAAGGGTGTGGCTGGAGAAGGGCCAGGATGGGTTCCTTCAAAGCAGAGGTCCTAGGTGCAGGTATTATACAGAGCCACTCAATGGAGAAGTCAAAAGGTGTAGATTCTTACCCCAATTCTGCCAGTAACTTCATCTATGATCTTAAATCAATGTCTTTACCCCATTGTATCTTTTTTTTTTCATATATTCATTTAATAATTATTTACTCCATTCCAATGATGGTCCAGGGCTGGGATTTAGCTCAGTTGGTAGAGTGTCACACTGTATTCTCTGAGGCTCTGAGTTTGATTCCCTACACTGCAAAAACAAGAGAAGGATGTGGCAACACACTCCCAAAACAATTCCTAAATAGCCATTGAAAGCTCTATGAAAGTCTCTATGAGTTCAATATGATGGCACTTAATAACAACAACAACAATTATGGTCCAGACAAGCATCTAGATACTTGGAATACACAGAGGATTGAGCAGGTAATAGTCCTTTTCTTCACTGATTTACTCATTCTGGTAGGGAGCGAGCCATGAAGATGTCTGGGGTGAACACATTCCAGACAAAATGTTACTTCTTAACCAACGTATTCATGATTAACATTAAAAGTTTTATGTTTATTACGTATGAATAATGAAGAAATCTTAAGAGAAAAAAATAGCTTGTGTGAAATTAGAATGCAATATTATCAAGAGCATAAAACATGCCTTTATAACCAATTATCTAACATAACAGCAGGAGCATGCCACAAATGCTTCTCTAATTTTAATAGCAAACATTATCATCATATGCAATATGAAATTCAATCCCTAAATGTGCTGTTTTCTCTATATTATTACTCATTTTTGTTAATTATGTGTATTTTATAAAAATATAAACTTATGTGAAAATAATATAATCACAAAGCATTTACACATTTTAAATATAAAATATATTAATATAATGTATCAGATGTTATTTAAAATATTTATTTCAAAAAAGGTTAATAATGAGCTCTATTATGTGATAAACATAGAAAAGAGAGTTCACAGATAGAGGTTAATAAAGTGCAATAAAGTGTACAGAATTTAAGAACCACTTACCGGTACATTTATACCAAACCGATATTGCCACTTCCTAACTACAGAATGTTTGGGTTTCATGGTAGACCACTTATCACACAACTAGGAGTCAAGTGAGAAGAGTTAAAAGATCTTAAATGAGACAGGGTAAAATGTTTTCTAAAAGGGTAGGTAGTTAAGTAATAATGGAATTGATGTCTTGTGTAGTTTCAGTCTGACCTAAAAGCGGTTATATGCGGAGAGCTTGAAAGTAGACTTTATTATAGAAATTTCATCTTCACCTTCTTACAGTTGAGTTACCAATTTATCACAAACTATCAGTTATGAGGGATTATTTACACTTGTTAGATCTCACAATTAGAATCATCTTAGGGTACAGTGAGTTTCTAAATAAAAATGGAAACACTCATAAAATACCATGCTCTGGAGCCTGTGCAAGTCCTTCTTTCTCTGCCTCAGTTCAAAATTTAAAAAATAAAACAGGAACAACCACTGCCTAAATTATTAGTCACATGTGTGTGTGTGTATATACACACACATACATACACATTCTCCCATATGTCTGTCAGCTTATTGTGCCATGGGGGCTGGCACATTGCTGTGATGCTGAAAGCAATGTCACTGGTATTTCAGATACTAGCAGGGTCACCCATGGTGGACAGGTTTCAGCTAAGCTTCCAGACTAAGACAGACTAGAGAGAAGGACCCAGCAGCCCTCTCCCAAAACAATTAGCCTTTCAAAACTCTATGAATGGAAGAGAAGCACTGTCAAATATATTGCTGGAAAATGAGCACTCCCTTCCCCCGGCTGGAAGGCATTCTAGAAACGATTAGGGAAGGGTTGCCTCTAAGTAGAGTTGACCTTAATGACAGGAATGCAGTACAACCTCTGGGACCTCCTTTTACTGATGTGGCATAACTCAAATGGAGAAGAAACATAATAGCTACAACACTGGGCTCAAACATAAAAAAACTGTGTGCATGGCACAGTGTTGGGTAGTGTTTCATTGTTCTATCTAGGGTCGCTATGAATCACATTCTATTCCACAGCACCTTACAACAAAACAACATATATACATCAATGTATTTTAACTGTAGCTACTTCTGCTAGATGGCACTAAAGATTCTATGTTTTAGAATCAGACCCTTTTTAAAAAACAAAGATAGAAGGCAAAAAATGACCCATTTGAAACAAGTAATAAATTTCTCTGGCCGTTTGACCTGTCACTATGATCAGTTTCAGATTCATGACACATGAATCTCATCCACTTCTTCACTCACCTAAACACACCACATTTCAGACACTATGCACCTTATTGTTGTTAGGTGCTGTCCAGTCAGGACTGACTCATAGTGACCCTATGTACAACAGAACAAAACACTCTCCAACATTGTGCCATGCCCAGCAATATGTCAGTGCTTCTCTGCTATTCATAGGGTTTTCAATGGCTGATTGTTTCAGGATTACTTTAGGAGTGGCCTGCCACATCTTTCTCCCTTTTTTGTAGTGCTGGAGATTGAACTCAGGCCCTCAGAGAATGCAGAACAGCACTCTACCAACTGACCTAAACCCCAGACTGCACACACACTGCAGTAGAGATGCAGAAATAAGATAGGATCTCGTGTCATTACGATTTCCCAGTCTGGGTTGGGCACGATGGTACATGTTTGTAATCCCACCAACTTGAGAAGCAGAGGATAATGAGTCTGAGGCCACAGGCAGCCTGCATAACTTAGTGAGACCTTGTCTCAAAATAAAAAATAGGCTAGGAGTCCAGCACAGTGGTAAAGGACTTGTAAAGTATGTGTGAAGCCCTGGGTTCAATCCCCAAGTACTGAAAAACAAACAAACAAACAAACTTCTAAGTGCAGGAGGAGGAGAGGGACACAGTGCAAAAAAGCACATAGAGGGGGCACATAATGAAGACTTAATGAATACATGATTCCTAGAGAAGTTGATGTCTAAATTGAGCTTAGAAAAATGTGTAGGAATTAATTATGCAAAGAAGAGTGGGCAAGAAGTCCTAGGTTGAGCAAGTAGCTTGTACAAACATTAAAAAAGGCTGAAGGTCAGGTGTATGATGGGGTTGGAGTAGGGCAGTACAAGAAATGAAGCTGGCTGGGCTGCAGAGGTGGCGTCATGTTCCTCTAAAACATGGAATTTTATCCTGAAGGCAATTCCTACTCTTCTCCCCCTCACTCATGTTGCTCCTATTGCTCTGGCCTGATAGCTAGTGCTCAAATATGCTAGACATGCTCCTCTCTTAGCAAGCACAGATTCTTTGCTTATCTAAACTATTTCCCCAATCATATGCATAAGTCACTCCTTCAAGTCTTTGCTCAAACATCACCTTCTCAATGATATTTATCCTGATCGCTCCATTTAATTTGCATATCGCCCCCCCACTTGCCCTATGGATGCTCTTCACTCTGCTTCATTCTCCTTCATGGAACTTCCCATACTATTTTAACATACTATATGGTTTACGTAGTCACGACATTTATTGTTTATTGGCTGCGTTCCCCTACAAGAAGGTAACTTCCGTAAGAGGAGGGCTTTTTGCTTGTTCTAACAATGATGTGTGTCTGGTATCTGGTACATAGTCAAATGCCCTGCCCTCATGGAATTTACTATTCTAGTGAGAAGTCAGCCAGGGAGACATTTGAGGAAAACATATTCCAGGTGCTTAAAGGATATCTGATGAATAAATGAAGGTACGAAAGAGCTAAGGAAATTGGAATTTCAAAAAGATCACTACAGGATTATAAAGAATGGATTAGAAATAGGGACATCAGCTAGAATCCAAAGTATAAAAACTTAAACTAAAGCAGGGAGTAGGCATGGAAAGGAGGGCATGAATTGAGAGATGAAAGAAATAATGATAACAGTAAAAAGAGTCCTCAGTCCCTATGTAAAAAATAAATTGTTGTTTTACATATATCATGTCAAATACCACCACATAACAATATAGGGAGGATGAAAGGGCTTATAAAAAAAAGAGGGTTAAGAATTCTGGCAAATAGCAATGCTTAAGAGCCAAGAGGAAAAAGTAGTGCACTTCAGATAAAAAGAGAAATGGTCAGAGGGGCAAGAGGTAGAAGGAAAATCAGGAACAGTGTAAGGCAACTAAGGAAAGAGAAAGTTTCAAAGACAAGGAAGTTGTGTTAAAAAGCTAATGGCAAATTCAATGAGGTAAAAACTGAAAAGCAGCCATTGGATTTAGCAAATAGGAATCTATTGGTAACTCTGTCAAAGCAATTTCAGGGGAATGGTGACAGCAAATGCCAACCTGCATTATGTTCAAGAGTAAAATGCAAGAAAAAGAATTTAAAAAGCAAGCTGGGTGTGGTGGCATACATTTGTAATCCCAGAATTTAGGAGGCTGAGACAGAGGATCCACATGAGTTGGGGGACACCCTAATCTACACAGCAAATTCCAGGCCAGCCCAGGCTACGAAGTGAGACCCCTATCTCAAACAACAACAACAACAAAAAAGAAGATAAAGAATTAAAAAGCAAGTATACACTATTGCTTTCAAGAGTCTTGGCTATAAAGCAGAAGACAGAAACTGAGAGCTAGAGAAGAACACAGGGTTGAAGGAGAGACTTAAGAATGACTATGAGCTGAAAGAAATACAAGAAAGGAGAGACCGAAGACTCTGGGAGAGGGCTGGACTTCTGAGTATAAGTCTCAGGACAAAGGATTCTCCTTCCTTTGAAGGATACAGAGGGAAAGTGACTAGTAGAGACAGGTGTAACAGTGAAAGATAAGTCTAACAATACATGGTTCCTTTTCCATATTGCCACTCAGTATCCAGAGGCACTAATCAAGCAAAGTGTCTGATCCAGATCAGCCTGATTTCCTGCTGTCATCCCCTGTTCTTGGGTTTCTTGAATATCTTTCCTATCTTGGGCAACAGAGGTGGGTGGAAACTTGTTAGATGCTGATGGACCTGGTTGCTTTCATCAGTCCCGTTCCTATGACCCCCTGGCCTTTTCACTTTCCAGTAACTATCTCCTGTCTGCAGTCTCCAGACAGATGAAGCAATGTGTGAGGGTGGAGCAAGATGTTGAACTATTTCTGAGAAAGGAGCATCATTAACAAATCCTTTCTAGTCCTGTGATCTCAATTCATATCACTTACAGTCTGCACTTGGACCATATGCTTACCAAGTGTTTACATTTGGAACTACAAAACTCTTGGCTGAATGTGTTCCTGTTAGCTCTCCCATTATTTTGAAATCACCATTTTCTGTCTCATGTCTCATCAATAACAGACACTGAGTTGTTTACTAATGATTTTTCATTTTAATAGAGGGGATATATATGTATATGAACAAATTATCTATATATCTATACATGATATACACATAGTATATATGTGTATACATGCTATATATGTGGATATATACACATATATAATAAACAAAAACAATATTACATGGTAGCATAAGCTGTAAAGTGAACAAGATACACACATGCACATACACAGACAAAAACTGTTTTCCTTTCATATGTGTATGTGCCGGGTAATCAAACCCAGGTCCTTGCAACCATGAGCCAAGCTATTACTAAGCTAAATCCTGGCCCCAGAAAGGAATTATTGAAATTCAAATTTGGAGCCATGAGATAACAAGGAAAATTTCAAACAGGCAGTGTGAAGCAAGCTGGACATAGAAGGGTAGGTTTAAATAATAAAGGGAGGAAAATATTGTAGACAAATTGACAAAGACCAAGAAATACCTAAAAGTTTGATTTCATGGACTTACAAGGGAATCCAGACTTTACCCTACAGACATGAGGATGTAATGAAAATTTTAGAATGAAGACTGACTTGAATCATGTTTTAACATGTTTTTACAATTATTTTGGAATACCAAATTAGAGCAATTAGAAAGTTTTTATAATTATTTTGGAATATCAATTAGAGCAATAAAAATGGAGGTCAAGAATAATTCAGAAAGTATTGTGATACTTGAAATGAAGGTGATAAAGTCATTCTTGTACCATCTTAAAAAATTCTATGCTGTAAGGTATTGGCAAAGAGGATGGAAAGAAACTGGTGCCTGTCTGGATATAGAAAAAGGGAAAGGAGGCCAGGAGTACTATAAGGTTTCAAGTTGGAAGGAAGGGAAAATGATGATACTCTGTAGAGAATGAAATAGGAAAATTCAGAGAACTGAGTTTAATGAGCAAAAAGTTCAATGAAGTTTAGGATATGTGGGGGTTGATAGGAATATATTTGGGAGCAGAGTTAGATGTTTGTTACAAACCTCAGGGGAGAGGTCAGTACTGGAAGTGGGTATCCAGAAGACCATCGCCTAAGAGGAAATACAGGGGGAAAAGGTAGAAGAAAAAAATGGAGGAAGGGGAACTAAACAGGAAGGAGAGTGTGAGAGTAGTCCAAGAAATCCGAAGACAAGGAGGGTAAAGTATTGCCGAAGTCAATGAGGAAGCAAGTTTTAAGGATGAGAAAGCACATGATGATGGTGAATACTAAGGAGATTGTGTACTGAGAAAAGTTCAGCAATGTGGTCATTCATGATCGATCAAAGTTTCAATGGAAGAAAGGGAGGAATAAGTGGATGATAATAAAACAGAGAGTGAGACCACTCTTTTGAGAAATGTACTGGTAAGAGCCACCACAGTTAATTAAGTTGGAGAGGAGCTGAATCAAAAGAGAATTTCTTTCCCTTTTCAGGACTTGATCACAGTTCTTGGCAGAAAACCATGTTAGTAAAGGACCGATTGAAAACAAAGGTGAGGAAAGGTATGGGTGAGGCAGAAAAGGTTAGGATAAAGAAGAAATACTTGTAATAGATGAAAGGCAATCAGGAGAGGTATGGGAGAGGAGATGTGAAGAACTACAGATTTTTAAGTAGAAAGGTGAAGGAGTTTTCCAGACAGCCTCATTTTCTCATTCAATTGAAGGTAGTTAACAGCTGAGTGTGTGAAGCATTTGACACTTAGGAAGCTGAGAAAGGAAAATTAGAGGTAGGTAGGGCAGAATCTTAGACATGACACTGTAAGACTATGTTTAAGTTCCAGATGTTACTTTGGGCTGACATCAGACCTCTTTGAGATTCAGTTTCCTTATAAAGTTGTTAGAAGATCAAATGAGATAGTGCACATGTAAATTATAAAATACTCTCTAAAGAAGAGAAGTTTGGAGTAGCTGCCATAAGAAATGTGATACAGCGTGAATAAGAGATGAAGGAAGTATAGCCTAGCATCAAGGAAGACAGAGGTCAAGTAAGAATATATAGCAAACCCAAGTCCACACAGTTTTTGTGACTTAACTCCAGCACACTAGAGTGGAGAAAGCAGAATCTGAGTCAGGATAAGTGTGGAGGACAAGAAGCTGAAGAAATCTAGGTAAGGACCATTTAAAGACTTTTGTAGGCATGCTTATATTTGGAAATTACGTATAACTTTTATATAAAAGTGACATTTGACTCACTGACATGTTGTATTTTTTACTTACGCTGCAGCTAGACCCAGCTCTCAGAACCCTCACAATGAGGGTCAAACCAGACCAGAACTTACCCCTTTGGAGGTGGGGGCTGGGGAATTGAACCCAAGACCTCAGGCAGTGTAGGCAACTGCTTTACTACTGAGTTACATCCCCCAGCCCCACATACCAGAGTTTAGAAATCACCTGATATTTCAATTTTTTTTTTTTAATTATAGCTTCTTTTTCATATTTTGGAGCCTTTCCCCCAGAGTCCGTACTCTGACAAGCTTAGGCTCCAGGCACTATGCCTACAGAGTGAAATCTACAGTTCAATGAAGACATCAATGAAGCAGCTGCCCATGGGTCCAAATCAAGCAAGGAAAGCTATGAACAAAGATAGTGGGAGACAGACATACTAGATAGGCTTAAGCGACTGGAGGGAATGAGAACAGGTGGAGGGTAAAGAGCCACCGTGTCACCAGTTTTGGAGTTTTGGAGATCAGGGTCCCAGATCCCAGGCGTAGCAAAAACTCCATGTGACTGAATCAGAGACTCCAGAGTCTTCGTCAAGGAGACAGGAAATTAGAAAGCTAAGAGCGCCAGGTGCGTCCACCTTCCCAACTAGCTGGTGAGCCCACAAAGGGCTTGTCCCTCACTGATATCCTCCACTGTCCCATTGTGACCACTCAGGAGCTCTCTTTGATTGTCAGAAACAGCGCCACACTTGCAGTGCTCGCTTTTGTTACACACAGCTGTAGAATTCTGGGTGACAAATGTTTACGCCCTTAGGTCATTTGCACTCTTTCCTGAACGGGTGAAGCCAGGGCTTCTCGTGCCTCAGGAACTCTGATTAGTGCGTGGTCCCCAGCTCAGCAGCAAAACACCCAATTCTAGATTTCAACAGTCTTCCTAACTGGTTCCTTGAACCACCGCCTGAGGGGCTCTTACCCCGGAAAATGCCAGAAGCTAGAGGGTGGCGGGAATTCTTGGCACCCGCACGCTAGGCCTGAGGTATTCCTGGACTGAAATAAACTCCGGAGGCTCACAGCAGAAGCTCGAAGGCTCACACTGGCTGATAAAACTTATCTGTGGCCACGGCGGAGACCTCTGGAGCCAGGAATACACCGCCTACAACTCCCAGCAAGCTCCGGGCGGCGTCTAGTGCTAACTGACAGAGCCACCCACCAATGGGAGTGCCCAGTCTAAGTTTGTGGGCCCAACCAGAGGGCGGAGAGGAAGCCGTCCCTGAGGAAGGCACATCAGTGCGGCGTTTTCAGTGGTCCTGAGGCCTCTCTGCTCCCAGAGACAGAGGGCTGGTCCTCGTAAAACAGTGACGCTAGCTCTACAATGCCGCTTACTCTGGCCTTACTCTTTTCCTGGTCCCGCCTCTGGCCTTTAGTGTCGTCCTTCTTCCTCCCGCCCCTACCACCGCCTGAGTGGACTGGTCAGGATGTGGACCTCCGAAAGTTTATTGGATGGTGATGGTGTCACTCTGGAGGGCGGCGCGGCCTGGAGCGACGAAGGCGGCCCCTCTCCGACGGTGATTGGAACGAGGAGGGGCGATAGCTTTCGGGCATCCTGTTCCATCTGGTTCGCAGGCGGTGGCCTCGGTCTGGCAGTCCCCTAGCCCTCGGCTTGCCCTCTGCAGAGAGAAGGAGTCAGAGGACCCTCACTACCTCGTCGCCACGGGGTGGCGGTGGCGCTTGTTGGGGGCGAGATCTGTGGGGCGGAAGGCGGGAGGCGGGAGGCGGGAGGCAGGTGGTTGTGGAGGGCGCCAGATGCAGAAGTCAAGGAGTTGGCGGCCTGACTAGACTTAGACCTGGAAGCGCATACGGGAAAGAGGGCTTGGGGACAGAGGAGGGCGTGGGCGTGTCTGGTATGGGATGCCACGTAAAGGAGGGGTCCCTACCACAGATCCCGAGTAGATCTGTGGATGGTTTCTTGGAGGCATCCTTTTTTCCCTCCCTTTGTCCTTTTATTTGCCAGCAAGAGAGCCCCCATGGTTTCTGTTCACGTTCTGGAAACTTTCTCTTTGGGTGGGCTTAATCAGCTACTGCATTATAGAACTGTCCAGGGCCTTTTCTGATACTGGGCACGAACAGGGGGAGTATGTCAGAAAACAGGAAGCCACTTCTGGGCTTCTTGCACAAACTCCCCAGTGGGACTGCACTTGGGAACTCAGCCAAGACTCACTGCCCTTTGTGCCTGGGGCTTTTCAAAGCCCCCAGGCTCTTGCCTTGTTTGCACACGGTGTGCACTACCTGTCTGGAAAAGCTAGAACCCTTCTCAGTAGTGGACATCCGAGGGGGAGACTCTGACACAAGCTCTGAGGGGTCAATATTCCAGGAACTCAAGCCACGCAGTCTGCAGCCTCAGATTGGCATCCTCTGTCCGGTATGTGATGCTCAGGTGGACCTGCCCATGGGTGGAGTGAAAGCTTTAACCATAGACCATCTGGCCATGAATGATGTGATGCTGGAGAGTCTGCGTGGGGAAGGCCAGGGCCTGGTGTGTGACCTGTGCAGCGACAGGGAAGTGGAGAAGAGATGTCAGACCTGCAAAGCCAATCTCTGCCACTTCTGTTGCCAGGCTCATAGGTAAAGATGGGACACCCCACCTGTTGTGGCTTAAAAGTGGAGCACAAAGAGGTCAAGACAAATCCCTTGGTGGGCAGATGAAAAGGAAAGCATTCTCAAATATCAAGTGTCAATTATATACAATGCAATAGCAGACACTCTAGAATGGTAATTAACTCTGTCAGCCTAATACAGTACCAGTATTAATAATAATGATAAAGGTTTGCATAGTTCTTTTCAATTTAAAAAACACATTCACAGTTTCTTTCCATAATTTTTTTGTGTAGTGAATAACTACTAGGTAGTAGAGAAACAGAAGAGGATGAATACAACAGTGTAGAACCTGCTCTCCATTTCATTTGATGATTAGAACTCTTATAGAAAAGCATTATTTTTTGACTTATTGAGGAAACTGAGGTTCAGTAATATGGGATTTGCTAAGGTCCCACGGCTATAATGTAACAGAACTGAGTCTTACATGTAGGTCTTCTGACTGTTCTGTGTTCTTTTTACTAAAGCAGGCCACCTTCTTAGTATAAGTACTGCTTGGCTGGGCCTCGCCTCAGCCTTTGTCTTATTCCTTTGTAGCTGGAGAGTGGAGTGGTAGATCTTAAATGGGGTGTTGATTATGTCTTTATCACACTTGGTGAATAGTTTGTCAAATGGATCACTCTTTGTCCCTTACTCTCCTCTCCCCAACTCTTAAGACAACAGAATATAAAAAGACCAAGGTTTTAGGATTAACCTAAAATAAGTTAATTATTTTTTGTTACTTTTTGAGATGATGATGATGATCATCATTATTATTTTCAGTGCTGGGGAGTGAACCCAGGGCCATGAGCATGCTAGGCAAACGCTGTACTACTGAGCTACATCCCCCACCCAACCTAAAATAGTTTTAAAATCCTGACTACCATTTGTTTTCTAGCCTTCCTGACAGAACAAGTTAGTTGTCTTCACTCTATTTTTAACTTGTGTGATGGTCCCTATGACTGCCTTGTTGCCTGCTAAACAGCTGACCCTATTTTCTCTGCAGCTACTCTTCTGGTGCCAGAATAGACATATAAGCTTCAAACTGATAGATGGTTAGTGAGGAACTCTGAGCAGTCACTGCATTTTCCTAGGGATTTCCCTGAATGTCTCTAGAAGGCTATAGAAAGAGGAATTAAAAGAGCTTTTATTCTAGCAACCATTGATTTCACTTTCTAATGTTGATGACTCTTGAGAGAAATTCTAGCCTGCTGATGTGGGTGATGTAGGTACCAGTCAAAGGAAATGCTTTACTAAACTCTTAGATAAAAGCCAGATGAGGTGTTTTGTTAGGGCCAGCTAGCTGTTTTAATTGCTGTGCCATCTGGCATAGTTTGTATTATTGGTGCTGATTTTCTACCATGCTCTCACTTCTAGCTTGCATTAAGAAGACTGGCTTTTGTCTGCACTTACCAAATTAACTCTTGGGGAAAGTTCCAGGGTGTAGACTTAGCATTACAATATTTTGCAAAGACATCCCCAGCTGAAGCTCAAGTGTACTCCCACTTTGTTCTAAACAACAGCCATTTAGGTAGGTACAGGCAAATAACTGGAATCAGAGATGATCATAGTTAGAGGTTAGAAGTTCCAAGCAATGGAACTCAAGTTAAACTTCAAACCTCATGCTCCTAAAACCTCTTTGCTAAACTGTCTCCCACCTGGAGCTATTCCTTAATTGCCTGTTCCTATTTGGTTCTAGGCGGCAGAAAAAAACCACTTATCATACCATGGTGGACCTAAAAGATCTGAAAGGCTACAGCCGGATTGGAAAGCCCATCCTGTGTCCTGCTCACCCTGCAGAGGAGCTGAGGCTGTTCTGTGAGCTCTGTGATAGGCCCGTGTGTCGGGATTGTGTGGTGGGAGAGCACCGCGAGCACCCCTGTGACTTCACTAGCAATGTCATCCACAAGCATGGAGACTCTGTGCGGGAGCTCCTCAAGGGCACCCAGCCACATGTGGAGGCCCTGGAGGAAGCCCTGGCTCAGATCAAAGGCATGAACAATGCCCTTCAGGAGAGAGTGGAGGCAGTGGCAGCAGATGTCCGAACGTTCTCTGAAGGCTACATCAAAGCCATTGAGGAGCATCGGGACAAGCTGCTGAAGCAGCTGGAAGACATACGGCTCCAGAAGGAAAACTCCCTGCAGCTGCAGAAAGTGCAGCTTGAACAGTTGCTGGCAGACATGCGGACTGGAGTAGAGTTCACTGAACACTTGCTGACCAGCGGCTCAGATTTGGAGATCCTCATCACCAAGGGAGTGGTAGTAGAACGGCTCAGGAAGTTGAACAAAGTCGAGTATAGTGCCCGCCCTGGAGTAAACGATAAGATAAGCTTCTTTCCTCAGGAGAAAGCAGGCCAATGCCGTGGCTATGAAGTTTATGGGGCCATTAATACCAAAGAGGTTGATCCAGCCAAATGTGTCCTTCAAGGAGAAGGTAGGAAGGCATTTCCCATTGGCATTGAGAAAGCAGTGGACAGGGATGTGGTGTTTAAAGAATTCGGGGATAGGGCTGGACGTATAGCTCAGTGGTACAGTATTTGCCTAGCATGTGCAAGGCCATGGGTTTGATCTTCAGCACCTCAAAAAGAAAAAAAAAATCCTTATTTTGCTGGGTGCAATGGCTCACACCCATAACCTTAGCAACTCAGGAAGCTGAACCAGGGAGGCTGAGGCAACAGGATCACCAGTTTGAGGCCAGAGGCGGCCTATGCAACTTAGCAAGACCCTGTCTCAAAATAAAAAAAAAAAAAATAATAATAATAAAAGGAGCTGGTTTTGCAGCTCAGTTGTAGAGCACTTGCCTAGCATGCACAAGGACCTGGGTTCAACCCCCCAGTACTGAAAAAAATTAGAAAAATAAAGAATTGTGGCTTATTCTGGTAGGAAGTGCTGCCCTACTGACAAGTTTACCAAGGGAGAGAGACATACTGATATAAGAGGCAGTGACCCTCTGCCTTTCTAGTTTATTCTAGTTGAAATGCAGTTAATATTCAGTACAGGTTTGACCCTTTTCCACTTCAGAAAAGTAGTAACCCTTCGCCCCTCCTCCTCATTCTGGCAAGAGATTCTTAACTTTGGAAATCACAGATTCTTTTGAGAATCATCTCTCCCCCAGAAACACCCACTACCTAGGGCACATAATTTCAGGAGTTTCTTAGACCCTTCATAAGCCTCTCCATAGATTTCTTAGTAGTATACCCCTTGCCTATTCCAGTAGGATCTAGAGCATTCAGAGGTTGGTTTTGGGGTTACTAACCTCTCATAGGCCTAGAGGTTTTCCTCTCTGAATACCTAAGTCAATTCTGAGTATTTTCAAAGCTTTCTAAGGGCAGAAATTAAGGTCCAGAATCCTGTGTGATTCAAGAGGAAATGCTGGTTGAGAGCTATCCAAGCCCCTGGGAGCCAAGAGGAAAAGAGAAAAGAAAAGGAGCAGGATGATTATAATAAACAGGAAGCACAACCTTTGTTCTGAAGAGAGAAAGCAAGATGGGTCTGATCTGGGGATATGATCACTGCAGTTTGCTTTTGAGGTAAGCACTGAGTGTTTATCTTTTGCAGATCTCCACAGAGCTCGAGAGAAACAGACCGCTTCTTTCACCCTGCTTTGTAAGGATGCCACAGGAGAGAGCATGGGCAGGGGTGGAGACAACATTCATGTTGCAGTTGTCCCTAAAGATAAGAAAGACAGGTTTGTGTTACATAGGTGTCATGGGTAATAAGCAGTGAGGAAACTGGAAATATGAGATCCTTTGAGTTACTGGAGATGTAACTATAGTGGTTCATCTTACCTCACTGTGATCCCATGAAAAAATATGATTCACATATTTGGTCCAAATGTGTTTTCTTGTGTGGGTTTTATGCCTATATTCAATTATCTCTCGAAGATGTAGTCGGTCCCTCAGATTGTTTTCATTCCAAGATTTGGAATAGACTGAAAAATCTGTGTTAGACTAACTAGTGCCTTTCCTAAAATTTAGCCTACTTTTGCTACTAAATTGGGCCAGGAGCAGATTTATATTTCTCTTTCTCTGCAACTGGAGGATGGAGAAGGGACAACAGAAGAAGATGGTAAAATAGAAGCCTGCTGGACACAGTAACATTTTCAGGGAATTGTCAGGATATTGGACTGAAAGAGAATTTATGTTAATTACCTTGTTGTAAAATTAACTTCTGAAGCAAGTAGAACCATCTTGTTTGGGGGACATTTAAAATTAATACTGAATAGAATGGTATAATTTACAAGCTAAAATGGGAGGCAGCTGAAGCAGGTTTGTAATAGGAAGAGGTTTTTTGAACTCTTCTCTCCATTCAGTCCAGTCAGAACAATGGTCCAGGATAACAAGGATGGGACATACTGCGTTTCCTATACCCCCAAGGAGCCTGGGGTCTATTCTGTGTGGGTCTGCATCAAAGAACAGCACGTGCAGGTGAGCAAGGCCCTTGCACATGCTGCCCTGAGCTCCTTTTACCTAGGACCCCTAGTTCTGTTACCTTAGGATCTGGAGGCATTTCTTATAGGGTCAGCTGCACAGAGATTGAACAGGATTCTCTTCTTTCTTTCTTTTTTTAACTGTAGACACAACCTAGATTTTGCTACTTTTTTTTCCCCCCCATACCGGGGGTTGAACCCAGGGCTGTGCTTGCATGCTTTGCAAATGCTGTACCATTGAGCTACCCATTTTATTTATTTATTTATTTTTCACTTTTTGAGACAGGGTCTCGCTAAATTATGCAGACTGCCTCTGGTCTTGAACTTGCAATCCTCCTGCCTCCACCTCATGTACCACCACGCCCGGCTGATTTTGCTACTCTTAATCTTACTAGAAGATAGGAGTGGCCATAAGAAAACTCTGTACCTATTTTACCTCCTGGCAGTTATGCTTGTATTTTCATTCTCCCAGTTGTTTTCTTGGAATTCTTTTTTTCTTTTTTTGTGGTATTGGGGTTTGAACCCAGGGCCTCGCACTTGCATGCTTTGCAAGTGCTGTACCACTGAGCTGCGCCCTCAGCCCGTTTTTTTTTGTTGTTGTTTGTTTGTTTGTTTTGAGACAGGGTCTCACTAAATAACACAGACTGCCTCTGGTCTTGAACTTGCAATCCTCCTGACTCCGCCTCCAGAGTTGCTGGGATTACAGGCGCGTGCCACCATGCCTGGCTGGTTTCTTGGAATTCTTAACATGGGGAAGATTCCGCAGTCACAGAGCAATCTACCAGCAAACAAGCACATATATTCAAGAACTACAGTCTAGCTCAGGATTTCCCAGTTTTGTTCAGAGTGCGACTTGGAGACTGTAGGGTTGTGCCCCCTCCTCTCAACCAAGCAGTCCTTTGTCTGCCTGTTTTATATACATGCTTATCTGTTACTATGGTTACTGTACCACTTCCACAAATAAGTATAACTTTCTGGTTTATGATGTTCTAAAAATTGGGTGACAATGTTCAGCAGAATCTCTGACCTTGGAGTAGTCAGAGACTTCTCTCAAATAGAACTCAACACTGGTGGAAATAATAAAATACTATGCAGCATCATTATATATATATATATATATATATATATATATATATATATATATATATATATATATGTGGCTTATAGTCTGTGCACTAGAAGACTCATTTGTTGTTGGTGTTAAGTGCTGTCAAGTCAGGTCCAACTCATAGTGACCCTCTTAGGGTTTTCAATGACTGTTTTGGAATTGCTCCAGGAGTGGGTTGCCACATCCTTCTCCTGTTTTTGCAGTGCTGGGGATCAAACCCAGGTCCTCATAGAGAGTGGAGCAGCACTCTACCAACTGAGCTAAACCCCAGACTAGAAGACTCATTTAGTAACCATTAACTGTTTATTTAGTCACAGTATATCAGGAATAGTTTGTTTTTGCATATATTAGTTCAATTTTTTTCAAAGCCCAGTCAAGCACAGGGATTATTGTCCAATTAGACTGAGACAAGGTTTGACACAATACACAGTTCTGCAGCAAAATCAGAATTTGAACCTATTTATTTGAACCGCAAGTTGTTTTTTAAATAAATTGTATTAGCTTTCCATTACTATGACAAAATACCTAAGTCAGCTTAAAAAGAGGAAAGGTTTATTTTGATTCATGATTTCAGAGGGTTCAGTCCATGGTCGTCCTTTAAAAGGAGAGAAAAGTTAACATTGGAAAGGCTTCTGAGATACCAGGCTCTCTACTTTGTGCTTTCTCAGATTATGTAGTTCTTACATAGGGATAGGCAAATTGCAACAGTAATTAAATATTTTTTTGTTTAACATAGAATACAAATTAGCAAATGGAAATTATTCTTGAAGAAGGGGGGCAACTGGGAGAGTTACTCACTTGAATAATTAGCCACATACACTTAACCTTTCTCCTTTTCATGTCTTTACAGTCTAGGATAAGTAGATAGGTAAACAAATATGTGATATCTAGGATGGAGGAGTGGAAGGAAAGAAGCTACCTCTGTATGTGAGGAAAGGGGGCATATGGCTTGAGAAATTGGAGAAAGGACCGCAGGATGTCTCACTTCTCAGATTCCTCAAGAATTGGGATTGAGAATTCCATAGAGTGAAGTCAGTCATGTGAAAACACAAACTGTGATGACTAGTGTATCAAATGGTCAAAACACTTGCACTTCATACAAGGCTAGAGGGAGGCAGAATCTATAAAGAAAGATCTTAAGCGGACTGTGGTATGGGCTTCTGCTTTTTCTGCCATCTTGCCGGAACAAGCCCCAGTTAATTCCAATGTCACTGAAGATAGAGCTGACTCTGACTCTGTCTCTGCTTAGTGTCCAAGGGATTCAGTAGCAATGTTGAGCACTCAGCATCTGTGCTGAAGAGCATGGCTGGAAGGCTGCATGGACTCCTAGATTCCAATTTCACTGCATTTATATCCTCCTCTCCCAGCTGAGCAGAGTTCTTATCCTCTAATCTATTTCCTCCTGTGTCCTTGTCCCTCCAAGAGCTGGCCTTGTAACTTAGACACTGCTTAACATGTAGTGATGCTCAGCACACCTTGTTGACTCATAAGGTACTGATCTTCGCTCTTGGCCTGAACACTGCAGGGCTCTCCATTCACTGTGACGGTGAGGAGAAAGCACCGCCCACACACAGGCGTGTTTCACTGCTGTGCCTTCTGCTCCAGTGGAGGCCAGAAAACTGCACGCTGTGCATGTGGAGGCACCATGCCAGGTAAGGAGGGACGTCATTACCCTTGGGGGTGTCCGCCAGCAGCAGCAATGAACCCACAGCCCCTCCACTCCCTTGTGTCTTCTGGGTTAGGACGTTTGGACTAATGCTTTGTTTCTAGGAAGTACAGTCTGTGGACAGAGATGGTAAAAGTTCTTTTATGCTTCTTTGTTCTGAATTAAAATGGCAGTCTTCAAAGTTCTGAGTTCTTTTAGTTTTGATGCAGTTCACCAATTTGTGAGCCTTGTGCTTCTCTGTGGGATTCTCAATTTCAGTCTGTTACCCTTTCCAGCAGCCCAAGCAATGTGAAAACTGCAGACCTATCTTATCCTTTTTAAAACTCTAAAGAAATTCCAAATGAAGCAGGGATCATGGCATGGATGATTAAACCTATTGAACCAGGTCTGGCTCTTTGGGGAAGCAGGAGCTCAGGCAAGAGATCTAATATTTTTTAAAAAAATTATTCTATCATGTCCTTACTCTAATGGTGAGCTGTAAAATAGGCTTTTGCACCTTCTGTCTAACTACTTCAGAATCTCCCTTTTTCAACTCCATTAATCTACCCTTCTTTCCTTTCATTCATTTTGTAGTTAAAATCCAAACCAGTTCATTTTATAGTTAAAGTCCAAACTAGTTCATCTCCTTCAGTTAGCACATTTTAACACTCTTCTCAGAGCTTGAGCTAACCTTAATTGTTTTGTTGTGATCAGTCTTTAAAGTCCACATGACCAAGGAGGAGTAATAGCTAGATTCTTCCACCAGGTTTTACTCAGAGATTTTCACTGTGTGAGTCCAAATGCTGCCAAGGAGGTTTAATTTCCATGGTAACCCCTGGATTCTGTTCTTAGGGTTGTTTTCCCCTCTCTTCTTTATACTACGCAGGTGGGTACCTAGGCTGTGGCCATGGACACAAAGGCCACCCAGGTCGTCCCCACTGGTCTTGCTGTGGGAAGTTTACTGAGAAGTCTGAGTGCACCTGCACAGGTGGGCAGAGCACACCGAGGAGTTTGCTTAGGACCGTTGCACTTTGATTGGTTTCCTGGTAAAGCTGCAGCCAGCGGGACTTCACATTTCCAAAGGACTCCAGAGCTTGATTAATTCTGAAGAGACTGACAAAATTAAAAACAAAGTGCCTTGTCTTACATTAGAGTTCAAGTGCTTTTTTGTGAGGTACTCACTGATTGTACTTCTGCATGATTAAGCATATAAGACCACCCTACATTTCTCTTCAAGGCAGGTGGGCACAAGAGGCTCCTTTCTATTTTGCATAAACATGGAAGTGTCTATGCCATTGGAACTTAAGAGGGGGGCAGTAATTGATTTCCTTGTTATATTATAACCTTTTCAATTTATTCCTGAACTACGTATTATTTGGATATTTCTGTCAGAAAGTAAAAACATGATTTGCGACCATTATAATGTGATTGTGCTGTTTGGGTGCATGTCCCCCCTTCCCCTGTTCCCAAACAGAACATATCTGTTTGGTGTAGGGCATACAAATAGAAAGTTAACATAGCAGATGATGTTGAAATATCTTACACATCTATTCCAGTTCTACTCATGCCAGGTAATCTAGATGCCTTCATCCTCCTCACATCTCTGGTTTTTAGGGAGTAATCTTTGCTTGCCTGAAGCTGTAGCACTGTGGCTTCTGATCCCATCAGATCTCGGAACCTAAGCAGGGTTGGGCCTGGTTAGTATTTGGATGGAAGACCACCTGGGAACACCAGGTGCTGTAGGCTTGGGAGAAGGCCCTAGCAACCCACTCCCAAAAATTGATCCACCATTGAAAACCTATGAATAGCAGAGAGGATCTGACAATAGTATTTTGCCTGTTGTACATAGGGTCACTATGAGTTGGATACTGACTTGATGGCACCTAACACTACCAACCTAATCTTTGCTTATGGCTATATACCTAGAAACTGAACTGGAAGCATTGACTCTTACAGGGTGCCTTCCTAACTGCTAGAAAATTCTGACGAGAGGACATAGACAACACTGTGGCCTCAGCCCTGCCAAGGTCTTCTCTGTGTAGGTCTTACGTGTTCCTCTGGGACTCCTGAATTCTTATGTGGCGATAGACTCAGCATGTATTAAATAAAATTATTGAAATTTGCATTGTGAGATCCCTTAAGAAGTGGATGACTCATGTGAGTAGTGAATTGGGTCAGGCAAAGGAAGTGAGGTAATCAGATGATGACTGTTGGATCATCCTCCTTGAGGCTGACAGATGTGGGCTACATTGTAGCCATAAATACTAAGATATTCTCTATATTCTCATCCCTTTCCTGAAACATTCCCTTCAGCCTCTTGAACCAAAATCTGATCTTCCCAGAGGACACTGCTATCCCTGTCACGCTTACATTATTAGCTGTTTGCCCTTCCTCACTCCTGATATCACTGGGATCACAGTCAGGTGTCCTTTTAGCTCACCTTTGCTACTTTAAAGACCAGTGATTGTCAACCAGGAGTGATTTTGCCCTCTAGGGGAATATCTGGCAAAACCTTGGAGACAGTTCTGGTTGCCACTACAGGGGCAGGGTGCTAGTAGCATCTGTGGGTGCAGGGCAGGGATAAACTATACATTTTTACAATGCTCAGGACAGCTTCCCCAAACAAAGAATTATCCCATCTGAAATGTCAGCAGTACTACTTTCGAGAAACCCTATTCTGGACCATTATCCCTACTTCTTTTCTAAAAATGGCCAACCTTGAAACTTATGCCTTTAAACTATCCAACTTGCTATTCCTTCATGGTTCAGCCATCTGTAGAGCCTCTCTCGACTTAGAGATGAGAGCCTTCTTATTGCATCCTCATATGATGGCGCTCCCGTTTGCCTATGTTTCTGGTATCTTTTCTGTTTTTATAAAGACACCCACTAGCCCTGTTGGATTAGGGCCCCACTTAACCCTAATTTGCCTTCATAAAGGCCCTATTTCTGAATACAGTTATATTGGGGATTAGGGTTACAACTTCTGAATCTTGTGGAACAAAATTGTCTGTAACAACTTTAAATACCCTTTTTAGCAACCTATTTCTATGCTCCCTTTTAAAAAGAACTCAAAAGAATTGTAATATGCTATCTCTACCTCCCTTCCCTCCTTTTCTCTCAGATCTAATCCTCAGGACTCCTCTGAAATGGTTGTTGTCAGGGGCATCAATAATGTCCATGTTCCTGAACCCAGTGGTCTATTCTTGATATTTAGCCTTTTAAAAAATCTATCAGCAGTATTTAAAACAGTTGATGTCTTTCCTCTCCACAAAACATTGTCTTCCCTTGTTTAATGTGACATCACTTTTTAAAGTTCTTCTAGCTCATTGTCTGTTCTTTCTCAGTTTCTTTTGCTCCTTCCTTATGTATCTGTTCTCACACATTGGAGAAAGCCAAGGATCAGTTCCCACATTTCTGTCCCCCCATCCATGTTCCCTACATGACCTCATCCTATGACTTTAAGTGCCATTTTACACTGATGATTCCCAAATTTATTTCCAAGTCCAATCTCTACCTAGTTAATGCCCACTACCTTACTTAGCCTGCAGCGGTAGCCCTGTGGCATCCAATCCCGTCAGATGTCGGAAGCTAAGCAGGGTTGGGCCTGGTTAGTACCTGGATGAGAGACTGCCTGGGAACACCAGAAGCTGTGGGCTTGGGAGAAGGACCTGGCAACCCCCTCCCAAAAATCAATCTGCCATTGAAAACCCTATGAACAGCAGAGAAGCACTGACAATAGTGTTTCCCCTGTTGTACAGAGGGTCGCTATGAGTCGAATACCGACTTGACGGCACCTAACAACAACAACAACCTTACTTAACATCTCCTCTTATAGGTACATCAAACTTAAGATGTTCAAATGGACTTCCAATTTCCAATTCTCACTTCGCTATTGCCTACCACCAGTCTGCTTCCCTGCAGTCTTCTCCATTGCTTTTAAAAGCACAAGTCTATATTTAACAGTTGATGGAGCCAGTAGTCTTGGAAACATGTTTGATGCCTGTCACATACAATATCCAATCCATAAGCAAATGCTTCCAGGCCTACCTTCAAAGTATACCTGCTGACCACTGCTCTTTACCTCCACTGCTACCATCCTTGTCTGAGATTCCAAGATTTCTCACCTAAGTTTTTACTATCATCTTCCATTTACTCTGTTTCCACCCTTACTCCCTTATGTTCTCCAAATAGATAATTTCAAATATGTCAGATCATGCCATTCTTCTGCTCAACACCTTCCAGTGGCCTTCCACTATACTCAGAACAAAAGTCAGCATTTATGCTTCATATCATCATGTGTAACCAGCACAATCTGGATCACTATTCTCTCATTTTCTACCCATCCCTCTCCATCAATCTGTTCCAGCCACACTGGCTTGCCTGGTACTTCTCCAATTCTAAGCACTTTCTGTTCTTGGCATTTTTATAATCACTGCACCTCTGTCTGAAATGTTTTTCTCACAGGCACCTTTATGATTGACTCCCTGATTCCTTCTGGTTTCCACTTCAGTGTCTATCATCCTACCTACCACCAGTAGGTTCCTAACTACTCTGTATAAAATAGCAGTATCCCACCCATGACTTAATATCACCCTGACTCAGCTTCATCACCATCTCCTGAATATATTCTGTTTTGTGTCTGTCCTTTCATACTACACTGTGAGCTCTGTGAGGGCAGAAATTTGACATTTAGTAACTACTGTACTATCTCCATGTAGAACAGTACTTGGCACATAGTAGAGACTTAATATTAATTGAATGAATAAAGATTAATTTGTTAGAATTTTGAGTTTGGTGGCTCTCTCTCCTTGATATCTGTTTTCATAAGACTTCCCTCCTTCCAAACCCCAGTGTTTCTCATTTAACCAAATATTCCTTGGGCAAATGTCTCAAATGTGTTGGATAAACTACATGTACCTGAGGGGCCAGCCTTGAATTTTCCAATTACGTCAGACACCTAGGGAATTTCTTGTCATGAAGAAGCCTATTATATTACATCACCTTTCCCCATGTATCTTTTTATGAATCAGATTGCACTACTGTGGGTAAAAAGGTTGCCATTTACCTCAGTTGGAAAAGGTTTCAGTAATTGGACAACTCTACTACAGATGATCCTGCAGCCACACCACTGTGGTGTCTGATCCCATCAGATCTTGGAAGCTAAGCAGGGTCATGCTTGGTTAGTACTTGGATGGGAGACTGCCTAGGAACACCAGGTGCTGTAAGCTTGGGAGAAGGACCTGACCACCTGCTCTTAAAACACAATCAGCCATTGAAAACCCTATGAATAGCAGAGAAGCACTAACAATACTGTTTTGCCTGTTGTATGTAGGGTCGCTATGAATTGGACACCGACTCGATGGCAACTAACAACTACAGATGAAGTTACATTGTGATAGAAAATTTCTGAGACATCTAGGTTCTGGTGTACGCTTTAGCCTTTAAGCAATAGTAATGGGAACAGTTCTGTTATAAATATTTAGTTTGTGTTGTTGGTGGTGGGGAGGCTTGTTCTTGACCTGCACAATAATGGGAGTCTTAACCCAATTTAATTCAATTGCTCTGCCAGCTAAAAGACATGGTTAGAGTGATCTGCTGAGCCCAAGGCTCTAAGGTGAGGAAAAAAAGGAACTAGAGGATGTAGGAATTGTCATAGTTTAATAGCTACTTCACAAATCATCTTTGAGTATTGAAGCATCAAGATGCAGCATTATGATTTAAATTATACTGCTGATGTTACAGGTAAGAGAAAAGAACCACAAATTAGAGCCTTAGTCCTCTGGGATGTTGTAACAGGATAAATACCTTGGCTGTTTTGGATAATATACATACACATTTACCATTCTCAGTCCACCATTCTCTAATCTCTAAATGCAGTTATTCCTCAACCCTACTCCAGAGGATGTATGGGTATGTGCTAAGTTTGGATCAATTAAGAGGTGCCTTGATGAAGTGAATGCTAATTAGAAAGCGGAATACAGGAAGAGGCATTCCACTCTTTGCCTTGTTAGCGCCTACCTACTGATATAGGAATTCATTACTTCCTCAAAAATCTTCTGACTAGATCAAATCCCCTCGGTAAGCCCTCCCAGCTATATATGCCTCTCCATCACAGTGCTCATCACCATGCCACAGCACAGCCACGTGTGGTTATTTGATTAATGCCTGTCTCCCCTACTAGATGCTCAGCCTCAGGTGGACAGACTTGTGTATGATTTTGCTTACTCTTATATTTCTAGTGCCCATCAGAGACTGCGACAGTAGCTACTTGATAGGTACTTTTGAATTAAAGTATGAATAAATGAGCAATAGAAGTATTCTCCCCATCCTTCCTTTGCTACCTAATCTCCACCTACACTCAGATTTGGCTATGCAATCTGGGTAAAAAGGACTCAAGATAGTAAATACATTGTGTGTCACCCCTGTTCCCTCCATTGTGTGGGGGTGGTGGTTGCTAGGTGTCACGTCATGTCCAACTCATAACAACCCTAATAGGGGTTTCAATGGCTGACTGTTTCTGTGGGATTGCCTTGGGAGTGGATTGCCAAATCCTTCTCCCATTTTTGCAGTGCTGGGACTTGAACTTGGGACCTCAGAAACTGCAGAGCAGTGCTTTACCAACTGAGCTAAATCCGAGCCCCCACCTTAGGGTAGGCTACTTTTTTCATTTCCATCTGCATATCTCTCCTTCCGACTCCTGCAGTATGTTGTACTATTAATCTTAATTTCATTTTTATTGATGAAAACATTTTAATATAGGCTATATGCCTAGGCAGGAGCTGGGGTTTAGCTCAGTTGGTAGAGTGCCACCCTGCACTCTCTGAGGCCCTTGGTTCTATCCCCAGCATTGCAAAAATGGGAGAAGGACCTGGCAATCCACTCCCAAAGCAATTCTGAAACAATCAACTATTGAAAACCCTATAAGGAGCCAGGCTCGGTGGCGCATGCCTGTAATCCCAGCAACTTGGGAGGCGGAAGCAGAAGGATCACAAGTTCAAGATCAGAGGCAGTCTGCATAACTTAGTGAGACCCTGTCTCAAAAAGTTAAAAAAAATGGGCCGAGGGTGCAGCTCAGTGGTACAGCACTTGCAAAGCATGCAAGCGTGAGGCCCTGGGTTCAAACCACGTTACTGAAAAAAACAAAAAACAAACAAACACACAAAAACAAAAACAAAAAACCCTATAAGGGTTGCTATGAGTCAGACTCAACTCAATGGCACCTAACAACAACAACATATGCCTAGGAATTTTAAATTTCTATTATAATTCTCTTTGTGCCTGCAGGTAATGCTTTTTAGTTCTTCCTATACTTTCCTAGGGCTACATGCTATGTAACAAACAACAGTACAATATCCCACTTTGTAAAGGTATTAGATATCAAGATTTCAGATAACCAGAGAGGCCACACAGTACTGGCTCCCTATTAGTGGAGGAGAATCTAAATTCACCTTGGAGCCCTACTCAGGCACCTCACTGAACAAGAGATAATCAGAGGAGACAACCCAGGGTTCATAAATAACCATACTAAATCATCACATGATTGCCAGAATAAGGGATCATGTCCCATAAAGATATAATTATGCCTATTGCTGTTCATAATTATATAGCAATATGAGCCCATCCTGGATGGAGTTTTTAAAAGGCCAGGAGCCCATCCAGTTATGGGGTGCAAAGTGCTCTTGTTTGATCAACAAAGCTAAAGAAAAGTCAAATAATAAATCTTCCATGAAGAAAATTCTGTAACATAAGAAATACCTTGTAAATTTGGTACTTAGGAATGTTTTGCATTGGTGATAATTGTTTACTGTCTGGTTCTGTCAGCTGTACTCAGGCTCTTTATTTTCCAATTCTGAGACCTTGTTCCCATAGCACTCTCACTAGCACTTTTACCGTACTTCATACTTTATAAAGCATTTATTACCTCAGATCATTCATACCCAAGTCTGGTGAGGTGGGAAGGCAGATGTAAAAACAAAACCTAGCAGTAATGGTGTCCCACAAAGGAAGCCTGGTTGACACTGGCAGCACTCATAGTGTAGCACTTCAATTAGATCACTACATTTTGGGATGCTGTCTATTGCTATAGGGTGCAGAGACCTACCATGTCACACTCAGACCTTAAGAAACTGATTCACATCAACTAAAATGAACAAGGCTGAGGGTGTAGCTCAATGGTGGAGCGCTTGCCTAGCATGCATGAGGCCTTAGGTTCGATCCTCAGCACCTCCAAATAAATAAATAAATAAATACATAAAATTAAAAAATAAAATGAACATGAACCTGAGATAGACACCAGAATACCACTTACATTAATTCATGAAACACAGACATCTGCATCCGAGGACTAAAATTTAAGAAGATGTTATACTCCGTCCCATTAAGACAGTGGTTCCAGATTGTTCTACATCTGCAGCACATCAATAGCGTCTCACTATTGTAGGAACACCTACACAAGACATAATTAGGTGGCTCTGCTAGCTTACTATCAGAACAAGTAAAATGAAAAAAGTAAGATATCAGGAGGAATCTATCCTACAGATTACATCTCCTAATGGCCTTTGAATATCTGAAGATTATAGATTATAATCCCTGCATCCTTCTCTAAACTAAAAGACAGCTTGAACCTGAAAGTTAAGAATTTTTTCCTGCAATAGTGCTTGCAATGGACACTAATAATGTTCATCGAATACCTTCCTGATTAACATTACTGATAATATCTGGTCAAACAAGTTAGAGTGTGAATATTTTTATTAAATCACCTGTGCAGCATAAAATGAAAGGCTGAGATACCCAAGGGATCTGTAACTAGCCTAATATCAGACAATCAGCTAATTGCAGGGCAGGGTTTGTACATTTTTGCTAGTCTGATAGCCACTCCTTCTTAGGTGACTATCTTTACTTTGATGTTGTAGAGTTGCTAAGTTCTAAAAATAATGTTAACCTACAAATAAGGAAACCAAAATAAGGAGGGAAGAAACAACATAACCATTTGGGAAGTTGAGGAGGGCAGCCTAGAATTGACTTACATCACTTTTCTCCATGTTCTCTGGACTAGAACTCAGTAATACAGGCCCCGTCCAACTGCAACCAAGACTGGGAAGTATAGTCTAGTCCTTTGGTACCCAGAGAAAAAGGAAATGGGCTTTGGTGAACACACAGTATTATATCTGCTACATTGTCAAACACATATTTATTAGACTATACCAATGGAAACAAATACTAAATGATGCAAGTACAAATACTAACTGACACAATAGTACTAACTGCTACAAATAACAAAAATAATACAAATATTAAATTATATAATACTACATGATATGGAAATACTGTGAGGCCAAAGGATATAAGTAATAAATTGATACAGTGGTAAACAAACACTGTTACTAAGTGATATACTACTAAATGAAACTGATACAAACACTAAATGACACACTGACACATGAAACAATGATACGGCACTCAGTATCTGCTTATCTGCAAAGCCTCTCCTTTACCTGAAGCCTGAGAGGAAGAACTGCTTGGCGAAAGACAGCTGCAGAGAATTGGCTGGTTGCAGGGATCTACCCTGTGCTCAGTCCAGAGCTGCTTATAGGAGAAGCCTTGCCAGCAAGAAATAAAGGAATGGGATGGAACCTGTGTTAGAGAAGTAATAACAGTGGTTCTCCCATTAGCTGTGGGTAGATTTTTGAGGTTTACTAAAGCTTACATACGGTTCTGATGAAGTTGTCTTCCAAACCAATCTAACTCCAAAGTATTTTTTAATCTAAAATAATTGGTTTCTGTGCCACGAATTAAGCAAGCTGATTGATTAACATGGTTGATTAACCAATCGGTAAACATGATGACCCATCCAAAAGACTAGGGATAAGATTATGCCTCATTCTGAGGAGGGTGTAAGGCTTGGGTGTAAGGCTTGAAGGTGCAATGCAAGAACAGAGCATAGGGATCATGGCTAGTGTCATTCCCAGATTCTAATACAAACCAGCAAGCTGCACCCTACAGACAGGTTAGATGCCAAAAAGGATTTTGAGGTCAGCCAAGGTGAGTTTGGTGACAGATTCTTGAGATCCCGATAGAACCTGTTTGGCTAAATCTTTCTTTTTTCCTTGCAGCTGCAAGATCTTCTCTTCCACCGTTCCCTCACAAACAAATCTAAAAAGCAAAGAAATAGGCAAACTATCAGGAACCCAAAGCAGCTTATTTAATAACACAGTCAAGCTTCTATTATGCTTCATTTTGAATGAAATTTCTTCCTTTAAGTTTTCTTAGGACAGGTAACCCACATAACCTTGACTATGTCCACTTAAAATAGCCTCAAATAAGTGAAAGATATCCCTATAAAACAAAACCAAAAAACCCCAAAACAAACAAACAAAAAACCATAGAGGCCCAACTTTCACTCCAAAGCTCCATCTTTTATAAGGTCAGAAGCCCTCAAAAGTTAACAAGTTTCTGCCAGGTGGTCTATGTGTGAGTTGTAGAGAGTGTCTAATTTCTTAGCTAATTCACACTGAAAACAGACTTTTCAGACTGAGGAAGTGCCACTGTTATCATTCAACAAGTATTGATTAAATACTTGCTCTATACCATGACGATGTAAGGAATAGGGATGGAGAAAGGTAGGTAGGTTTATTCTGAAAGAGAACATGAGAGAGAGGGGAGAATCTGAGAACAATAGTATGATCAAGGAAGTGCTACAATGTGCAAAAGAAAGAGGAAATCTATCTAGAGTAGTCAAGGAAGGCTTCATTAAAGAGTTAACTCTTAATACTAAAGCTCCAGGGGTTTGTGCAAGTCATGTTAAAAAGCTGAGGTTTTTAATATCCCTAGCCATTAGGGAAATGCAAATCAAAACAACACTGAGATTCCACCTTACTCCAGTAAGAATGGTCGAGATCTATAAAACAAATAACAAATGCTGGCTAGGCTGTGGAGAAAAGGGAATCCTCTTACACTGCTGGTGGAGCTGTAAATTGGTTCAACCACTTTGGAAACCAATATGGAGATACCTTAGAAAACTAAAAATAGATCTACCATATGACCCAGCTATAACACTATTGGGAATATACCCAAAGGGAGATGAGTCGTCATACCACGTGCATCTCCATGTTCAATGCAGCACTCTTCATAATAGTAAGGATATGGAATCAACCAAAGTGTCCGTCAACAGAAGAATAGATAAAAAAATTATGATACATATATATAATGGAATGCTACTCAGCAATAAAAAATGAAATAATGTCATTTGCACCAAAATGGATGGAATTGGAGAAAATTATCTTAAGTGAATGAACACAGCCCAAAAAGAGAAATACCACGTTCTCACTCATATGTGGGAGCTGAATCAAACTTAAAAGAAGGAAAAAATCCTATACACAAATTGGAACATAATAAAAAGCTAATGTAAACTAAGTGGAGAAAGGACAATTCAAGGAGCGCAAAGGAGGAGGGATGGATCTAGCAAAAGGAAGCGATGATAGGAGAAGACAGGAGGGGGAAGAGGGACAAGGAGGAACGAGGAATGAGAGAGGGTGACCTCAAAAGTAAACAGCCCAACTTTAATAGTTCGGGAAATAATTATAATAATGCCAACAATACCAAAGGATGCTAATAATGCAAATGGACTAGATTATTCATGTGATACTGCTGATAATGTAAAATGATCACTACAGAAAAAAGTGTGGACTTAAATCATAATTGTGATGCAAGGGTATACAGAAAAATATTCCCACAAAAAGACATGCAAGTAGAAGAGAGGTCATTAGTGGGAGGGTGGGAGAGGGGGTAGAGGGGCAAGGGTATGGGGGAAGTTAACTGCAATGTACAATGAAACACAAATATGGAAATGTCACAATGAAATGCATGTCAGAATGAAACACATTGTTGTACATTAAAATTTTCAAAAAAAAAAAAAAAAAAGGCTGAGGTTTTATCTATAGGAAGTGAGAGCTACTGAAGAAAGTGAGGAATGGAATGTCCCAGTCAGACTGATGGGTTAAAAAGAGACCTCTGGTGGTGATGTAGAGGGAAGGAACCAGGAGACCTGGAAAGAAGTTGTTGGCAGTGGGAATAGGAAGGAAGGGAAGGTTATCAGAGATGCTTAGAAAATACAACTAAAGGACTTGGTATATGAAAACTGAGAAAGAAGAAGGAGTCTAGCTTCTAGCTATATGATTAGATAAACAGTGACACTATTCACAAAGTTAATGGATATACATGAGTAAGTAGATCTGAGGTGGTAAGAAGAAAAAAATTTAGTCTGTGACATTTTGATCCCAGAATGCATAATTATACTTGCTACATGGAGGGTGCTCTGAAGGTATTCATTTTAGAAGCTGAACACACAAATGAATGAATGAATAAGATGAGTACGTGGACACTCAGATATTTAGCAGGAATCTGGATATCCAGGTCTAACATTTAGGAGACAGTGGAACTAACACTATGAATTTTAGATGTATTGGAGTAGAGAGAATTTTTAAGGGAGAGACATACAGAATGAGCAGAGAAGATAACTGAAGACAAGAAAATTAACTTGATCCCTGAACTAGGCAAATTTTGGAAGTCACTGGTGTGAAAAGCAGCTTATATGGACAAATTTAAAAAGCCAGTTTGCAAAGATTGAGAAAAAAATGGAAAGTAAGCAAGTAAAGACAGACTCATTTCTAAATTCTTCAGGAAACCTGGCCATGAAAAGTCAGGAGAAGCTGGGCACTGTGGCACCTGCCTCTAATCCCAGCTACTTGGGAGGCTGAAGCAGGAGGATCACAAGTATCAGACCAGACACAGCCTGTGCAACTTAGTGAGATCCTGTCTCAAAATAAAAAAAATAAAAAGGGCTAGGGGTGTAGGTCAGCTGTAGAGCGCTTGTCTAGCATGCAGGAGGCGCTGAGTTCAATCCTCTAGTACTGCAAAAGAGTGCCATCATGAGAGTGGACTATCACTTTAAAGAAGGTTTTGTTTCTGTTCTTAAAGACAGAAGGGTCTGAAATAGAGAAGCATTCTGCAAAATAATGGGCATGTGTTCTTCAAAAAGTCAATGTCATAAAACATAAAGACTGATGTATTGTGCCTGATTAAAAGATACAAAGTCATGACAACCGCATGTTTCATAAGATCTGGGATTTCCTTCTGTGAAGACCACTAAGTTATGTGGTGAAATTAAATAAGGCTTGCTGGTCAGATAACAGTATTATGTTTATGTTAATAACCAGATTTTGATAATTTTATTGTTCTTATGTAAGATAATATCCTTAATTTCAAGAAATGCACAATAAAGCACATAAGGATAAAAGAATATCATGTTTACAACTCTCCAATGGTCCAGAAAAAAGTTTACACACCCACACACAAAGACACACGGGAACTTTCTGGTATTCTTCTTGAAACTTTTCTATATGTCTGAGATTATGTTATAATAAAAGATAAAAATCAGGCAAAAACAAACAAAACCCAAGACAGAACAAGCCCTTTCATAGTCTACATCCTTGACTGAGACATGGCCCACCAGCATATGTAAGTTTGTTCTTTGGAAGTGACCAACTGTCTTGTACCTCAAATTGCTTCTTTCCTTCCCAAATATAGTACGCCTGAAAAGTACCATTAGTAAAGTGATCATGAAATACTTTATATTCTATTAAAACCAAGGGTTCAAATCTACAAAAAATTGGGTTCAAGTTCAGGTGTGGGTTCAATATGTTAAAATTCAGATGATTTGACTTTAAAATTTTAATCCTATGTGTAGAAAGACAATTTTTTTTTCATTTTTTTTCCAATATTTAAATAGCTGACACAAAAAATAAAACAAAAAACCAACCCCTGCCCCTCCCCAAATACAACAACAAAAAAGCTGAATGTGAACTCAATTTTTTTACTGGGGTCAGGTTCAGGTTTTGGTTCAGAAGATTTTTTTTTTTAAATACTTGAACCAGATTGGGTTCAGGGTTTGGGTTTGGGTTTGGGGTTGAAACCATGCTATCTACATATTGGATTTAAACCCGAACCCAAACTCCCTAAATTTTAACACATTGAACCTGCCCCCAAACCCAACTTCTTGCAGATTTGAAGCCATGATCAAAACAAAGGCGTAAGTCAGAAAGGGTCATTGGGCGCCTTTACTTACCTGTGTATGACAACATCTTTCTGTTGCCCTACTCGGTAAATTCGGTCACAAGCTTGATCTTCAAGTGATGGATTCCTGTTAGAAGAGAGGTGAAGCTTAGGGGTACTGATGTCCTAGACCAGGGATGCCAAACTATGGCCCACATGTCAAATCTAGCCCATAGCCCATTTTTACATGCTTTTTCAGATAAAAATGGTTATTACATTTTTAAAGGTGTTTGAAAAAACACAGCAAAACAAAACACAATATCTGACAGAGAACTATGTGACCTGCAAAGCCTGAAGTATTTGTAGAAGTTTGTCAATTTCTGTTCTAGGCTATATTGGCCTAAGAAAAGCTAGTGAGAGAAGTTGGTGTCAGGCTGCTAATAATGAATCTCAGCAACATCATCATCTGTTAATAAATAAGTGATGGAGGTGAAACCAATAGTAATATACAGTCTTCAACACCATGGATGACCCTGGGCAAGTTATTTAAGCACAACCCTCTAGGCTTCAGATCCTACATGGATACATAAGAGCTGGCTAACATTCTTTTTCAATTTTGATATTCTATGATTCCACTGAAGAGATTTGTTTCCTTCTTTATAGATTCTCATTATCAACTGCAAATTAGGTCATCATCTTACCTCCTTAAAATTTTGGATAACATTTCTCTATCTTAGAAAACATCATAATTCATAGTATACTTTCCTCACTCCCTGTATATGGGGGTCCTAAGTAAGACTTAAACAGTCTCCTGGAAGATAATAAGAGGTTGGTCTGTTTGTACCAATTTGGGCTGCTGGGAGAATTAAACAAATAGTCTCAGCAACAGTGCCTAGCATAGCAATCCTTGATGGGCATAACTAGAAAACCAGAAACTGGTACTAATTATGTGATTCCACCAAGTAACACATAATGCCCTCATCTTCTATCCAGAGAAGATACTGCTGTGCTCCTGGCATTGATAATACATACAATGAATCCAAAAGCTGTGTATTAAATGTCTTTCTAATATAATTAGAAAATTCTGTTGCTTTTCCCTTTTGGAACAATGCTTCTAAAGTTGAGATTTCCTTGGTAAAACTGAGCAATGTTAGCTCTTAAACATAAGGAAAAGCTATGCTCCCAGTTTCCATGGAAAAAGATGCTAGACTAATACTACAGTGAATGAAGTATTTTAAGTAGTTATTTGATGCTCACTCAGGAATTCAGGGATACCAGCTAGCCCTACACCCTGTTTAAAGCTGCATCTATAGACATGTATGCAGGGAGGCTCTCCATAACACAAACACATTCAGCATAAAAGTCAAGTCCCTGCTGCCCTTCAACGCCTACTTATCTCTCTGCTATGCTGTGACAACTAAGAAAAAAACCAGAATCATTACCAGTGCATGTCCAGAAGAAAAAGGTGGTTTCCTCCAGTCAGGTTTAGACCAACACCTCCAGCCAAGAGAGAGATTAGCATAATCTTCAAAAGGAAACATACCATTATCTTCATATAGACCTGGTCTCATAATGCACCCGCTATAAGTTGGACCTTCAATGTCCATATGGTAATGGCTTGGTTTATACCACAGTGCTATTGGAAGGTGGTGAGACCTTTAAGATGCAGGGACTATTAGGACATCTTTCAGTCACTGGGGATGTGCCCTAGAAGAGGATAATGGGACCCCAGCCCTTGGCCCTTTCCTCTTTCTTTTTCACTGCCTAGCCATGAGGTGAGTAGTTTTGCACCACTATGCACTTCTGCCATGATGTGCTGCCTTGCCATAAGCCCAAAAACAACAGGGCCAATTGATTGTGAATAGAAACCTCCAAAACCATGAGCCAAAATGACCCTTTTTTCTCTTTGTAAGTTAATTACCCCAGATATTTGTTATAGTGATGGAAAGATGACTAATACAACATCCTTCCTTTCTCTCAGGTTCAAGACCAAGATCAAAACAGGCAAGCAACAAAATCCTATCAAATTTCCTCTTGCTGTTTTGTTTTGAGATAGGGTCTCGCTGTGTAGCCCAGGCTGGCCTGGAACTTGCTATGTAGACCAGGCTGGCCTCAAACTTGCATCGATTCTCTTGCCTCAGCTTTCTCAGTGCTAGGATTACAGGTGTGTGCTACTGTGCCTGGCTGCTATTGTTTTGAAACATTAAGATACCATCTCCTATGCCTCACTTTTGAAAAAATTCTCACATTTCCCTCCCTCCATGTCTGTCTGTCTGTCTGTCTGTCTGTCTGTCTCTCTCTTCCTTCTCCTTTTTGGTGAGTCAACCCCCCAAAACTGACTGCCTGCCAAAATATATGGACATAATTTAAAGGCCTGGGGTGGTCTCCTCAATAAACTTTCCATTAACCAAATTATGTCTATTCTATCAGTTCCTGTCCCTCTACTGATGTAATTCTCCTATTATTTAACTGCCTGCAGCTGTACCACTGTGGCATCCAATCCCGTCAGATCTCGGAAGCTAAGCAGGGTTGGGCCTGGTTAGTACTTGGATGGGAGACCACCTAGGAACACCGGGTGCTATAGGCTTGGGAGATGGACCTGGCAACCCACTCCCCAAAACAATGAGCCACTGAAAACCCTATGAATAGCAGAGAAACACTGGCAATAGTGTTTTGCCTTTTGTATACAGGGTTGCTATGAGTCAGAGACTGACTCGACGGCACCTAACAACAACAGTTATTTAACTAATCCTTTCCAAATCCTAATTATCAAAATTAAGTGACTCTCTTCTTCCATTTTGTCCATATTTCCTCATATAAGCCTTGCTTCCTCCATGAAGATTCTCCTCATCCTAACCAGCTCTGTTCTAAGTGTCCTTTCAGTTTAGTCTTCATATTTTATTCTGTTTAGTGTACTTGTACACTTTGATAAGTACCCCAATAAATGTCTAATAAACTATAAACATCTGGAGGGATCAAGGCTGGAATATTTTCCAGGTGAGCTTCTGTACTATAATGCTCTCTGTATAACTGAGAATAATTTGCTCTTTAATTATACAGGTCTGCTATGACCAGCTCATACCTGAGGACCCCTAGAGTGGTTAAATGCCTCTACCAAGTCCATTCTCTGCTTGGGATTGATGGTGCCATCGATGGTAGCATAAGTCAGTCCATGCTTCTTAAGGTGCAGTGCTACCACCTTCAACATGCTGGTCCACTGAGAGACAATAACACTGGAAAGAAGGACAAAGTAAAACCCCACCCCCAAAACAGACTAAACAAACTCATCTGCTGGGATTCAATGCATCTATTAATCTTAAGATTAGTTGTAAAATGCAGAGAAGGAAAGGTCTTCTGTACCTAAGGATAATGGTCACTGCTATGGTTTGGATACATGCCCCCACCAAAGATTTATGTGTTGTTCTAAGGTGGCAGTATTGGGAGATGCTCTGTACCCTTAAGAGGTGGGGCCTAGTGGGAGGTCCTTAGGTTCCTGAAGACATGCTGTCTGAGGGGATTGTGGGACTCTGTCTCTTCCTCCCACTCTCTCTTTGCTTCCTGGCTTGAGATGTGACCACGGCCATCTGTCAGCCTTATCAAAGGCCTAAACCAATGCAGCCAGCTAGTCATGGACTTGAGCCTACAAAACCATGAGCCAAATTAAACATCTTTACTTCCTAAGTAGCCTGTGTTAGGTGTTTTGCTGTAGTGTCATAAAGTTAATGAAAGCGCACGTTTAAGTCATGCTGAAAGATAATGCTTCCAGTTATTAGGTCACACTGTAAGGCAATACATTTAGGTAATACTTCCAGTTATTTCTTTACTGTATTCTTTCTTAAGCTAAACATAGTCATAAAAAAGTGGTGGCTAAACTAAAGTAACGACTTATTTGTGGGCCAAGTATTCATCCAAAGCTCTGTGGTCCTGGAGAAAAGGGATACCAGCCATCTAACCTGTGACACCCAGAATAATCAGCAACTAGGGCTTCTATCTCCAAAGCCATGTTTTAACGAGAGCCTTAAATCTTTTAATTGAAGTACTTTGTATGTACAAATGCAAATGTATAACATGTATGTAAAGTAAAACAAATAACTAAATGAACTCTTTTGTCTCCAAGGTCTAGCTTTAGGAGAACATTAATAGCACTGCTGCAGTTCCCAGTCTGATATTTCTGTCTGTCACTCCCTTGCTTTCTTCCTAGGTTTCTGTGCTTTTGAAGACTGACTCAGGTGTCTTGCTTACCCTGGTCCTCTAGGGATGTCCCTTCCAATGAGTGCCACAAAGTTTTAAATTAGAAATCCTGGGGAATTTTTATTATAACCTCCATGCTTCCTTGAAGAGCATGACTCAAAGTCTTTAATATAAAAAGGTAAGGTTTATGACTATCAGCAATATCAAATTTTCTTGCTTAATCATAACCAATGCTCGGGTAATGAAATAACACATTTACCTCTTTTGGAAGCCTGCATTTCTTTGGATTGCCTCCAGTTCTGCCAACAGAGATGATATCTGGAAAAAGGATATATAAACTTCACAGTTAAAGCAATTCACTATTCTCCATCTTCTCTCCTTGAATTATTGAAGCAGTCTCCTAGAAGGCCTCCAAGCTTCTGGTCTGACCCATCACTATTTCACTCTCTCCTCTGCAGCCAGAAGGTTATTTCTAAACTGTAAGGTTGTCAATTTCCTCCCTTGGCTGAAGCTACTACCATGACTTCCCACTGAGGATAAAGCCCAAGCTATTTAAAATGACCTGCTAGATGCTTCCTGTTCTGGCCTCTGCTTACAGTTCTAGGCTTCTTTCTTACTATCACTCCCTCAAACACACTTCAATCATACCAAAATTCTTCCTCTGATATGCTATACCTTATTTTATCATTGTCTGTTCTGTTTCTTTTGCCTTAAAATAACCTTCCGTGTCAGCTTAATGTCACTTTTCTTTGTCAGTCCTTGGGGGTTGAACCCAGGGCCTTGTGCATGCTAGGCATGGGCTCTACCACTGAGTTGCATTCCCAGTCCTTTTTCTATTTTTTATTTTTTATTTTGAGACATGGTCTCACTAAGTTGCACAGGCTGCCTTTGGCCATGAACCCATGATCCTCTTGCCTCTGCCTCCTGAGTCACTGGGATTACAGGCACGCGCCACTATGCCTGACAGTGCCCACTTTTTGAAGATCCTCCTAATCCCCCAATATAGGTTAGGTGCTCACTGCCTATGCACTACTACAACACTTTTTGTTTCTATTATGGTCCTACCCACGCTCTAATATTCATTGCTTATTAATCATCTGTTGCTTCCAGCACATGTCTGGTTCAATTCTGTACTCCTAGACCCTAGACTAGCCTGCAGCCATAGCCCTGTGGCATCCGATCCTGTCAGATCTCAGAAGCTAAGTAGGGTCGGGCCTGGTTAGTACTTGGATGGGAGACCACCTAGGAACACCAGGTACTGTAGGCTTGGGAGAAGGACCCAGTAATCCACTCTCCGCAAACAATCAGCCATTGGAAACTCTATGAATCGCAGAAGCATGACAACAGTGTTTTGTCTGCTGTACACAGAGTCACTATGAGTTGGACACTGATTCAATGGCACCTAACAACAACAATAACAACAATAACAATAGACCTTAGAATATTGCCAAGAGAGAAGGTACTGTCCTAACAGCTGCAGAAGCAAGTGAAAGAGCTTTATCCACTTTCAGGGCTGCTGCTTCCCTACGTGAAACAACCTTACCTGGTTTGAACTACTATTGATGGGTTCACATTAAGAAGCTTTGTGAATAAATATTACCTGAGTATTAGACAAGGAACATGGTATTAGGGATATAAATTTTAACACAACAGTTAACTCTGAAGATGCTGGAATATAAACTCTGGCCACATATGAGGCTGTTCTTACATTTGTCTCAGTTATTTGTGGTAAAGACTTAGGTAAATTTTTTCTTTTTTTAGCAATTTGAAAAGAGAGAGACTAGGAATGGCAGCTAAAGATGGTAACACTGGTACAGGCCCCACTTTTAGGGCAAGTAGGATAATGGAGCACATTCCAAGCCAACACGAAGGCAGGGCTCAAGTTACTGCATAGCCCAGCCTTCCTCTGATAGAACTTGTTAACTTTAAGAAGCTTCGATGAGCACAGAACAGAATGACTAATGAAGATAGAAGGCTGTGTAGGAAACAATACTCACAGGTGGAAGCCTTTCAATAAGTTCAATTGGTTGGCCCTTGTGTGTACTACATATGCTCTAGGGTCAGGGCTTTGTAGTTTTCCTTTCAATCTTTCCCTAAACAAACTGCTCACTTGCTCAGGCCCTATCCCTAGCATAAACCTGTCAGTCTTTTTCCCCAGTAATCCATAGCTGAAAATCTGCCTTGATAGCAGAGCTGTCCCAAATCACTCTCTGAAAGCAAGCTATGCTATAAGGCTTTAGGTTCTTTATGAAATAAAATGAAGCTTTAAGACTGGAGGGAGAATCCAGTCAGTTGCATCTAATAGTTCAGCTCTGCCATCAAATGGCTATTCTCATTTGGACAAGTGAGGTGCTCCACACAGGAAAATTATGAGAATCCAATTCATCTGACCAAAAACAGAGGTGACAAAGGTACCTTGGTGCTCTCTTGTGTGTCTTCAAAAAGCTCCACTTTGAAGCATGTGCCATTGAGGGAGACAGTGGGAGAGGGCTCTGAGTCATGGAGTTCGGACAAAGTCAATGCTCCGAGCTGTTCTTCTAGGGATAGGACGAGGCCTTCACTCTTCAGTTCTGTTGGATCCAGGGCCTTGGTGGAAAAAAGAAAGGAGAGCAGTTGGGCAGTCGAGGCAGTAAGCCTTATTACTTGCTGATGAGGTTCTGATTTTCAATCCATATGGAAAAAAATGTCTTGTAATTTATCTTCAGTAACTCCTCAGAGAAACCCTGCTTAAAGTGTGATCTTACAAGTTTTTTGTTTTTTTTTTTTTTTCCCCCCAAGATTAAAGATAAATGCCTGGGCACTGTGACGCACACCTATAATCCCATCGACTTGGGAGGCTGAGGCAGGGTGATTGGGAGTTTGAGGCCAGAGGCAGCATGGGTAATTTAGCAAGAGCTTATCTCAAAATTAAAAATAAAAAAGGGACTGGGGATGCTCTCAGTGCTCAGTAGTGGAACACCCTGGGTTCAATCCCCCTGTACTGCATTAAAAAAAAAAAAAAAGAAGAATAAAACAAATAATGGAATTTTTAAAAGACTTGCCAGACAGATTATATGATCATTACGTGTTTCTGAGCTAACACAATACAGTTAATTAAGCTACTGATAGTTAAAACACATTACTACAACTTCTGAAATGAATGACATATGACTCTTAATTTTGGATGTGCCTCTATCCAATGTAAAGGCAAATTTTCAATTTGTTTAATTGAGTTTTCATATCTAGACCTAAAAGCCTCAGTACTGAACACCAATAAATAAATTAGCCTTACGACATTCTGAGATACAACAGCATTCATAAATGATTGCCTTTAAAAAAAAAAAGCCATTTCCCATTCTAAAACAAAATTTACCTAAAACAAAACAAACAGTAAGAGTACACCCTCCCAAGAGTACACATCCATGTTGTCATGGGGATCATTAAAATCATTAGTGATGATTAATGTAAGAGAAAGTAAAATAAGCAAGTTCCCTCTTCTTGGACCCACCAAAAAAACAAAGCAAAACCCCAAACTACAATTTCCCTTGACCCAATAGAGTAGATCCAGTTGCAGGAGGCTGACATTCTGAAACCAAGCTGGGCCTTTGCTCACCGACTTCAGTAAAGAAAGGTGACAGCAGCACTGGCGGAGCCTCAGCAGCTGGGACAGGATGTGGACTGTGCTGGACCTCTGTGCATCTGCTGCAGTGGAGCACTCAGGCCCAATGGACCCAAATTCCTGTGCCACTTCCAAGAAAGAAGACAAACCTCAGGAAATAGTACAGTATTTAAAACAAAGAAAGCAGGGAAGAACTAGGAACTAAATGAGGCTATTTTGAACTTTTAAAATCTGAGATTCAATGACTTAGTTATAACTCATTTCTATAATAACTAAGGCAAATGAAATTCTGGTTTTCTTTGTTGGCCTGAGTTTTAGTAAAGCAAATTTAGAAAACAATTAAAAAAGCAGTTTAGATCCCAACGTCTTGTGTTTGCAGACCAGTATATTTTACTCTGGTTTGAGGTTCTCAGTTAAGTCTAATCTCTAATACCTAGGACTCATAATCTCCCATTTCTGTTATATTAATGAATCAAAATCCCCATTTTCGTTAGTAACATGGATTTATGAGTGCCTATAGGCATACCTCTGCTGAATGGGTTATTGGGGCTTCTTCCAGATTGGTTGCCTCTGTTTTCATGTCTTTTTAGATAGGACTGTAGAGCTGACCTGCCTCAGGTCAAAAGAAAATGCACATATAAATGTCACAAAGACCAAACAGGTTACAATGGTCACCGCTTAACTGTGCTTATAGTGGGACCTTGGCAAATTATAGAAGTGGACTTGTTATATGATGCCAAGCTCATAGCAAACAATGGCCAAAACTAATTCAAAAGAAATACTTAAAAAAATTTTAAACCAATTAATAAGTATAGAGTATAAAGAGAGAAAAAGATATATTTACATTGGACATGATAAGTACTAAGTGGGAGAGAACAGATCTAGAATCCAGGGAACAATAAGATTTCTAGAGAATGTGCAAAGAACAACACGAAGGATATGAAGCAGTTAAATTCCAATGAGATGCTGGGTGACAAGTCAGAGGTCGGAAAGATATAATTCTCCAATGCAACCCCGAAAGGAACAGACATATTCCATATGCTAAGACTGCTATGCAAGGAAGCCAATGAACAGGTTCCAATTTTTGCTTTCACTGGGTATATGAGACAGAGGTGAAACAGACGGGAAGGGGAAGAAAAGGGAATTAAAAAAGGAATACTGGTATTTAGCACACCAATACTAGAAATACAGTGGGAGGAAATTTGATCCTCAGTTCAATTCCAAGTAAAGACAGGAAAAAAACAACAATGCATATGAGAAGGTACTTCATTGCACGCACCTTGACCTTGCAAAAAAGACATTGTAGACAGTCTCTTCATCTTCAGAAAGTTTTAAGTGGTGCAGCTGAAATCTACGCTGGGGCAGCACCACCTGGAAGAACAGAAGAAAACAGCTGGTGTGAAAATTAACTGAGTACTACTGAGTAAATTCCTCAGACTGACACTGGAAATCTAGCCACCCCTGAGAAAGCAGCTTCTGCCCTTCCCTGAAATAGGAGTGTTTTGACACACAGTACAGCAGGACTGCAATAACTCGAGGCACAGAAATGTAGCCCTGGGCCACCTCATAGAGAGATGAGAGTCACCGAGGCTCTTGATGCAGAGCAGAGAGCTGCCCAACCTGACAAGGGTGGGTCACCCTCCTTCCCTGGCCTCCAGGGTCAAGTATAAATTGGATTACCAAGGGTTTGCCAGTGGCGTCCAGCTGGTCTTTTGTTCTCCTCAGCAACAGGCTCTTGGTTAAAATGCTTAACCGTTCTCCTCCTTTCTTTGAACCATTGTCAACTTGACTTTTCCACAGATTGAACTCATCAAATGGAGAACATCGGAGAAACCTTTTTTGGGGAAAGAAGAACAGAGTAGAGAAGAAGTATAAGAGGATGGAGTAAACGTTCAATGTAAGACATAAGACGAAAATGAATCAGAATTTGTTGTATCTTCATCTACGCATTTTTAAAAGTGGGTTTCATAGACAGACCAAAAGGATCTAAGTCAATAATGAAAACCACATAATAAGCAAGACTCAGAAAGATAAATATCACATGTGTTTTCCTTACTTGTGGAATCTAGTTAGAAAGAAAGAAAGAATGAATGAACGGACAGACATGAAAGTAGAAGTGGGACTATTTAGGGGAGGAAGAGAAGAGAAGGTGAAGGTAGGGTAAATATAATAATAGAAGGATATTATATGTATCTCTGAAAATGTCACAATGAGACCCATTAGTTTGTACAAATAATATGTGTTAATAAAAATTTAAAAATAAAATAACAAAAAACTCATATTATAAAAGTGTGAGTTTTCCCATTAACAATGTCTATACGGTCATAACAAGATATATAACCAACAGCTAGAATTTATTCCTAAAGCTTCAAAGGCTAGCAAAGAAATTCCATATCCTTTTACGGGCTATTTTGAATAAAAGAAAATATTTCAAAATTGGCATTCTTTTCTGTTTGCCTCAAATATATTATAATCATGATCCTAGTCTGTGTGTTTTAAAGCAGAAGTTGCCCAAAACATTCAGTGGACTGAAGACAGATGACTTGCTTTCTTTAATCCAATCTGCCCTATATTTTTGCATAAAGGGCTGGATGTAATCAAAGTCCTCTATCAGCCAATTAATCAACAATATGTTCTTATAAATATTAATTCTACCCTTTAAAGGTTGACAGGCTTGCCATCTGGTACACGAGATAATCCGGCATACTCTGAAGCTTTATCATGAGACAGGAAATAATGATGAGGTTTAGGGACAGAGTTCACATTCATATGATCCCAAGGTTACTCACTTCAGCAGTGAGTACATATCCAACAGGTTGTTTTGAATGGGAGTCCCTGTGACAGCCCAGCGGGCATGGGCTCGTAGCTTACATACAGCAATGGATGTCTGCACTCGGGGATTCTTCACGTTGTGAGCTTCATCCAATATGATTCGGGCCCAGACTATTCGAAGCAAAGGTGCTGAGATGCCCTGGAAGAAGCATAAGTGAAATCCAGTAACAGTATGAGAACATGTACATGCCCTCAAGGAGACAAGGGGAAATAACCAGTAAACACTAAGGACCCACTCCAGCCCTCTAATTTGCTTAGACCAGTTACACTAAACTGAGATGAGAAACCAAGAGTAGAATTTCTCAACCTGTTCAAATAAACAGGTCACTTGAGTTTCAGTCCTTGAATTTAAGCTGCCTAAGAGTAAAATATTTTCTAACTTGAGTTTTCACTTATTCTTTCAATCTGCATTTCAGCAATGGCTACAGGCAGGACTTGACTAGGTTTTAAGCCTGCAAACTCATTCAATAAAATATTTACTAAATTTGTTAAAAAATTACTAAAAATCTACTTTTAGATATAAGATAATCAGACAGTCATAACTGATAGTTCCTACCCTCACAGAGCTCAAAATCTAGCATAAGAGAAAATTAAACATAATTATAACACAATGTACTTACAGTAAGTCACTCAATAACTCAATATGGGACAGTGGGAATTTAACTGCTCTTGTGGACTACTATATCCTTGACAGTTGAAATAGTACCTGACATAGTTCTTGTTGTTAGATGCCCTTCAGTAGGGTTGGACTCAGTGACCCTATGTACAATAGAACAAAACACTACCCAACATGCCATGCACACAATCTTTTTATATTTGAGCCCATTGTTACAGCCACTGTTTCTTCTTACTGTGAGTCCTGCCACATCAGCAAAAGGAGGTCACAGGGGTTTTACTCCAACCCCATCATTAAGGTCAACTCTACTCTGAAGAGGCAATTCTTCCCCAGTTATCTCCTGAATGCCTTCCAGCCTAGGGGGCTCATTTTCTGGCACTATATTTGACAGTGCTTCTCTGCTATTCACTGAGTTTTCAATGGCTAATTGTATCAGGAGTGGGCTGCCGGGTCCGTCTCCGTAATTAGTCTTAACCTAGAAGCTCAGCTGAAACCTGTCAACTATGAGTGGCCCTGCTGGTATCTGTAATACCAGTGGCATAGAGTTCAGCATCACAGCAGCACACTAGCCCCACAGCACCACAAGCTGACAAACACGTGGGGTTGACACGAGAGACCTTCCAAATTTGCTGAATAAACAGAGTCCTATAACGTAAGTATGGGAGAAGGACCTGACAATCCACTCCCAAGGCAATCCCGAAGCACTCAGCCATTGAAAACCCTATGAGAGTTGCTATGAGTCGGATACTGACTCGACGGCACCTAACAACAACAACATAACATAAATAAGTATGTGGTGCTAGGACAGGCACTCAACCAAATGGTGGAAAAAGAGTGGCCCAGAAAGGATTCTTGAAGCAGATTGAAAAAAAAAAAAAAAAATCTTAAGAAAAGGAATGGTGGTAAAACATTGCATCAGAGAGAGAATAAAGGTACAATATTATGACAGAACATGGCAGGAACTACAGATCCCCTGGAACAACTGAGCTTGAAGTGCCACAGAAAGGGAGAGGACGAGGAGAGACAAGAAACATATAAGCAGGTCAAGATCATAAAGTACCTAATATATCAGGTAAAAGAATTTGGAGTTTTTCCTAAAAGAAGGGAAAGAAGCACTGAGGAATCTGAGTTCATTGTCTACAAGAAGACAGCATTGGTAGGAAGCTGGAAAAATGTTCTAGAGATTTCTCCAAATACAGAAATCTGTGAATATTGTACAATATGTATATAATCTTAGTAAAAGTTACTTCTTGGAATAATGTATTTTTAGGGGGAAAATCCCCACAATATTATGCAATAAAGCACATAACAGATACCCTGGATCTGCCTGCAAACACTCAGGGACTTTTCATGATTATCATTTAGCCTCTGGCCTGTCTATAGCCCTACAGTTTGCAGTGCCCATTTCTGGGAGGTACAGGAGGCAAGGAATGATAATAGGAAAACATGAACACTAAAATACTAGTCTATACACTAAATATAAAAATACCAGCCAGGTGTGGTGGGACATGCCTGTAATCCCAGCCACTCAGGAGGGGGAGACAGGAAGATTGCAAGCTTGAGACCAGAGGCAGTCTATAATTAAGCAAGAACCTGTCTCAAAAAGTAAAAAATGGGCTGGGGGTGCAGTTCACTTGTACAACACTTGCAAAGCATGCAAGTGCAAGGCCCTGGGTTCAATCTCCAGTCCTGGGGATGGAGGGGGAATAACAAGAAAGTATACCTTATGTACTCTAAGACAGAAATACCAATGAGTGAGACTTTCCTATATTCATGTGATTATACCACTACAATTACAGTGTAGGTTTCTTTAGTTCTAAAAGACATCTCAACACTGTGCCAAATAACCTTTATCACTGAGGTGTCTATCTAGGATAAGAGAGATGGAATTATGAAAAGAACTATTCATTTCCACAGGTGTAACATTTAGAGCAGTAGTCTCCAACCTTTGGGGCACCAGGGACCAGTTTCATGGAAGAATTTTTTGAAGGATCATGAGGGGGACAGTTTCAGGATGATTCCAGAGGATTACATTTATTTTATATGTACAGATGAAGCTTTGCTTGCTTGCCTACTCTTCATATCAGTACTGATCTGTGGCCAGGGTGTTGGGGATCTGATTTAGAGCATTCCTGACCTGACAGGAAAGTACCTGTGGTATTTCTGAGACTGTAAAAAGACTCCTATTAAATGATGTGTAGCTACAACTGAGGGCTGGGGTTTAGCTCAGTTGGTAGAGTGCTGCTCGTGTGCTCTGAGACCCTGGGATTGATCTCCAGCACAGCAAAAATGGGAGAAGGACCTGGCAGCCCACTCCTGAAACAATCAGCCATCAAAAGCCCCAGGAATAGCAGAGAAGCACTGGCATAGTGCTGAGCACAGCACAGTGTTGGGGAGTGTTTCATTCTGTTGCACATAGGGTTGCTATGAGTCAGACCCGACTCAATAGCACCTAACAACAACAGTAGCTCCAAAACTCAATTTCCCTGGCATCCCCAAGCCTCACCTCCACACTAAGGTTCGAACCTGGTACCTCTCCCTCTTGCTTCATTGTGGGAATCTCCTTGGCCAGAAGGCTATAAGTAGTGATCACGATGTCATATGTAGAGAGGCTGCATAGATACAACACAAAGCAAACAGTAAGCAATCCCTCTATGGACTCTGCCTCATGTCAGAATTGATCTCTACAAAAATGTCTAGGGTTGGAAGGATAGATAAGAGAATTGATTAACTTATGTCCTTAACATACACATTCATACACACACAGGGTTTCAGAGAGAGAGAATTTACCCAGATGGCTTCCCTACCTCTTACCTCTGATCATTTTTATAGACTGCCAACTAGAGTTACAACAGCCTCCCTCTGCCCATCCAGTGAGGCAGAAAGGAAAATCTCTAGCTGAGGTCATATTAAACTTGATATGACCTGGCTAGAACAGAAAGCAGGACAGGGTTTGAAACTGAAATTTAATAACTATTTGCAATGGATGGTCATAAATTCCTAGAGAAGAAAGAAACCCTCAAAGTGCTGCTCCCCCCACACCAATGACGCTTTTTCCCCACCACTCTATAATGGATTTGTAAAAACCCATTAATTTAGCTTTGGCATTTGGGTAGAAAAACACATACTGTAGGCTTCAGTTTACCTTGCCTACTCTCCTCATGCATAAATATTCTTATTAAAGGCAAAAATCTTACTCCAGTGAAGCTTAATATTGTGTACCTGAGAGATATCGATGAATATGCTTGATAAAAATGATATGCCTAATTCAGAGAGTCAACAATTTCTACAAGTTGCCTTAGGACCGTATATAAAGTATAACTGAGAATGATTCTAACCAGTCAACTGGTACATTCTGAATACCAAATCATTTATGCTCAAAGTACAAATCAACTATGCCTCAATTTTTTTAAAAATAAAATTCAGAACAAATGCAGGCAACTTACAATACTCTCTTTCATAGAAGGCTGCAGGCCTCCCTGATACCTTTTGCCTGTCAAAGTGACTATCAGTCATGAGAGTTGGTGTACTATAAGATTGAAGGTCACCAGTCTGGCATTTTACCCCTTAAAGATTGCTGCCCTGTTGTTTAGGACAGCTGTCCCAAACCTTTTTGGCACCAGAGACCAGTTTCATGGGAGACAGTTTTTCCACAGAATGGAGGAGGAGCTCAGGTGGTAATGTGAAAGACTGGGAGAGGCTGTAATGCAGATGAAGTTCACTGGCTTATCTGCCTTTCACCTCCTGCTGTGTGGCCAGCTTCCTAAAATACTGGTCCCCAGCCCAGGGGTTGGTGGACCTCTGCTCTAGGAGATAAAATATTTAATAACAAAGGCTGGAGAGACAGATTACTTAGAAGTAAAAATAACTGTGTTCTCATCTTTGATTATAACAACTTTAGGCATCTCAGGCCTATACATGGCAACTTTTGTTGGGGACAGTGACAGGACATACCAAAATAACACCACTGGATCTCAAGATGTATCTCGAGTATGGAGCAAAGGCTTTTTGGTGATGAGAGTGAAAATCTGCCCTTGCTCTTCACACATAACCTCAGTCCTGATTAAGTGAAGCAACAGGGCAAGCAGGAAAGGCTATAGGGCCCTCGAAGGCTGCAGCACTTCTGCACTTACACTTTTGCATGCTGAGTCCGGTTCGGCCCATGATAGAGATACACTCTTAGTTTGCTGCTGTTCACACGTTTTTCTACCTCCTTTTTCCAGTGATGGATCAGGGAAGCGGGACAGACAATTAGTGTTCCATGGGAAGTAATGTCAGAGGAATCTTGAGAGAGGAAAAAAATCAATACCTAGTTACAGTCATTAAATAGCCTTTAGCTTCTTTAGGGCATTACCTCTTTGTCTTGACTAGTTTTACTCCTCCAATTGATATTTTTAACTGTTGCTCTTATTTCTACATGGAGTTGATAGAAGAAAAGGAAGAAATGGAAGAAGTGGTCTTTTAAATCAAAACATTTATTTTCTCCTATAAAAGTATTAGAAAGAGAGGCTGAAGAAGGAGAGGAATGTGGATAGTGCGTGACCTCAGTCTAAAAAAGCAATGCCCTTACCACAAAGCGGCTAGAGATGGAAGCTGGATCATTTCCTAACACCTCCTGAATTGATTCATTATGAAGCAGTATTATTTTTTCTTGAAAAGCATAACTTAATGTACTTCCACATTAAAATATAAGTATAAATTATCATGTGTTAATTAAAACATGTATGTAAGGACAAAAACCCTTTTCTACGACAAGAAAACATTACTTTGGAACTATCTAGAAACAGCATTGGTACTCTGGCTTCTCTCTGCATGTACTTCTCTCTGCATGTACTTTATCAAGCATGTACTCTGCATGTGCTACTCCACACTTGCTGCTGCTCCACACAGGGTGAAGGGTCCAGGTTGTAGCAGTGCTCATCAGATACCCTGAGAGCACAGAGCCACAAACTTCCATCTAACCAACGCAGGAGAGCTATACTTTTGTACGTGACAACTTACATTGTGTGTTATCTATATATAATACACAGGATCTTTAAAGTATGTATAAATTTACTACACTTTGAAAACAGGGTGAGATATGATAGAACTTATCTATTATCATGAAATTTCTAGAATTTCAGAAACATGGAAAACAGCTTCCACTATGGAAGCTAAAATGTGAATCTGCAACAGATATCCTTTTAAAAATCAAACTAATTTGTATCTACCCAGCTTACCTTCAACATCAACAGAAACAGTAATTATTCAGCTTAAATTAAGCCTTCTAGAGATTTAGTTTTCTCCATAAATTTTCTTCTAATCACAGATAAGGCTAATTTTATATTAAAAGGGAAAAAATGGTCACATAATTAGCACACACAGCATCAGAAATGATGCCACAGGAAAGTACTCCAACAATGGTTTTCTAGTAGATTAATTAAATATGACCAAAGGTGCCCTTTTATAACTTAAAAATTTCCTCTCTGCCAGCACAAATGATATAGAAAATGACATTAGGCACTTTCATTTACCATCTTTGGAAAGCCAAGTCAAAGCCAAGTTTTTATCCTGTCCTTTGCTTTTCTCTTGGTTCTTCTTGGTCAGGATGAGTGCAATCATTGTTAGGGTTTTTCCTAAACCCATATCATCTGCTGGAAAATGAAAACATAATTAAAGGAGTGAATTACTTAGGGCAAAGCATCAATAGGACTTCAAGAGAAGTCACTGGCAAACACTGACCCGTTCTCTTTGCTTCCAACGCCATTCTAGGCATCATTCTTTGCCGACTCTAACGGATTCTTTATCTTCCTTGTTAAAATGAACTCTTGCTATTTATTTTGAGATCTAGACCAGACATTTGCTATGACTCTTGGTAACATTTAAAACTTATAATTTGGATTACTCTAGTCTCCTTGTTATATTGTTAACTAACAATTACTGATTGATATCTATTTCCATTTGATGATACTCCTAGTCATTTTTTTTAAATAAAAGTTATTCCTTCATTTAAGTCAAGACAAAAGCCCCATACTGTTTGTGTAACAGTATATATATAACTGAGATATATATATATTATATATATATCAGTTATATAATATATATAATACATATATAATATATAAATATATATATATTTATATATATATATAAAATCAATATTATGATTTTAAATGAAAACTTTTTTTGTTGTTTTAGATAAATAATACCTTAGCTAGGCATGGTGGCGCTTGCCTGCAACCCCAGCACTTGGGAGGGTGAGGCAGTAGCATACTCAATTCAAGGCTAGTTTTGACTACATAAACAGTTTAAGGCTAGCATGAGCTATGTAGTGAGATCCTGTCTCAAAAACAAACAAAAAAATTAAATAAATAAATAAGAAAGCAGGAGAATAAGAGAATAAAAGAATAAATACTATCTTCACATGGTACAAAATTCAAAAGGAACAAAAGTGAATGCTGAGAAAAGTCTTCCACTTCTGTTTTTGTGCCATTAAATTTAGTCCCCCTCCCTAGTGGCAATCATGTTGTCAGTTTTTTTAATGTGCCATTCCAATTCTTGCCTATGCATATCTAGTGGCCAAATCTTTTTATCTGTTACCTCCAAAAGCTAAAAAAGGTCTAGCAAACATATCCTACTACTTACTTTACTGGTGCTACCACATTTCTGGAGTTAGTGTTAACTCCAAATAGTCCTCCATGCCCTTCCTTTATCAAAGAAGGCCATAACGGAACACTTCTTGGGTTCTGTCACTGTGCTGATCACTGAGTTTATCTAATTTACTCTTCATACCCTATATAAGGCCTGCAGCCATAGCACTATGAGGTCCAATCCCATCAGCTCTCAGAAACTAAGCAAAGTTGGGCCTGGTTAGTACTTGGATGGGAGGTGCCTGGAAACACCAGGTTTTGCATACTTGGGAGAAGGACCCAGCAACCCACTCCCAAAAAGCAATCTGCCATTGGAAACCCTATGCATAGCAGAGAAGCACTGACAATAGTGTCTCGAGACAGTTGTACGTAGGGTTGCATAAGTCGGACACTGACTCAATGGCACCTAACAACAACAACAACCCTATATAGTACTATTACCTCATGTTATCAGGTCATGACACTGAAGCTCAGCCCTCCAGCTTGTTGTACTCCCTCAAAATAATCATTTTGACCAAGTAGAAGTAAAATGTCAGAGCACAGCCTGTGATTCAAATTCTGGCTCTACCACTGTGCAGACAGAGTCAACATGGCAGGCCTGTCCACTAACCTTTGACAGACCCACTTATAAGGCTAGCCTTTGGCTGCCATCTGGGAACTCTGATTTACGGATGGTTCTCACCATTTCAGAACTAACAAGAATGGCTCACTCTGCTTAAACTTTGCCATACTGCTTGTACAAACAATATGGTTTATGCTGAACATCTGCTTTCCTTCTGGGAGTATGGAATTTTGGCACCTACCAGGCTGAAACTTCCTATAAAAACTTAGCATTGAACCTCTAACAAGTTTTTCTGGTTGGAAACATTTTGCAATTCATGGCTGGGAAACTAAGCATGACCCATATGACTCCACTGAGGGAGGACCCTGGAAGGTTATATCTGGTTTCCCTGGGTTTTTCCCCATGAGCCTTTTCCTTTTTCTGATTTTAATCTGCATCCTTTCACAGTAAAAAAGTGATAAGACTATATGCTGTGAACATGGGTCAGACACATCTGATGCTGGGGTAACATTAGTTTCCTCTAGTGCTTGGAGCTGTGGCTATGGCCAAAACTTCAGGAAATTAGCTGCCAGCCTGGCATTCCACATCTCCAGAGATTCTGGGGACCACCACGGAATACACTGTTCTATTCAATCAGCTGGAGTCAGCTACTACTGCTTGTCAGCAACACCTCTTTTGCTACAGCTCTACACTTTTGAGATTGCTTAATACTTCTACACTTTGGTTTCCTCAGTTGGGGATCATAGTACCTGCCCTATGGAAAGGACTAAATGAAATAATAAAATACATTTAACACAATGCCTAAACATCCAGTACCTATTGGTTTTTACCATAATATCAAACTTACCCAGAATCCCTCCTTGTGGCTTCTGACTTTCCCGCCATAGTAACCAAGCTAATGCCTGCTTCTGATGCACCAGCAAAGGAACCTGGCAAAGGTAATTACCCAAATGTTAAGTATAAATTCTAAAGAGATGGTATGCCAGATCCTTGCTTCATAGACTCTACACTCTACTCTTATTTTCTACACGTGATCCCTCTAATATTCTAGTTGTTTTCATTGAATGCAAACAACTGCTCATTTCACCTGTGCACTTTAGTTTAGGTTATGGCTTATGTCTAGTGTTCAGCATTTCTATTAGGATTTCCACTTCTCCTTGTGAGAGTCCTCGTTAGTCAAAGTCAGTTTCCACTGCTTCCAAACAAGACTTCTGACAGGATTTTTCTGTTGGCTTTTCCTGATTGTCTCTGAAATTTGACTTTCTTTTCTTTAACCAACATCCTAGTCTGGATTGCTTGTCATAAATTTCAGTAGCCCTTCAAATGGAGACCACTGTGGTCTAACTTACTATATATTGTGAGAAAACTAATCTTCATAAAACATTCTGCACGAACTTCTACTGTGATCCCATAATATGTCTTGAGCTATTCAAATCTAAGTTCCTTCACCAATTCGAGGCTCCAAAGTAGGGGAATTCCCCTACCCAGTAACATCACCTGCTCCCCAGCTTAGGTACTGATGACACCTGATCATCACTTATTAATAGCAATCTCTGCATCTCCTCTCAAGCCACCACTCCCTCTAATTGCAGGCTTTGTTTTTGTCACATTTGTTGTCTAAAGACTTGCAGTTTCTTTAAGGCATAAATGAGGCAGGCAACAAATATTCACCCAGAGTGGCATTTCCCTTATTTTGAATTCCTTTTGTACTTTTTATATAATTTAAAGTACATTGTGATGCACACTCTATCTTTGCCTTACAGTCACTTTTTAAAAGTCTTATATATGTCACATATGCACGTTTACTCCAACTGTTCTTGTTAGGTATTGTCCAGTCGGTATCTGACTCATAGCAACCCTACGTACAACAGGCGAAACACTATTGCCAGTGCTTCTCCGCTATGCACAGGGTTTTCAATGGCGGATTAATATTCTGGGAGTGTGTTGCCATATCTTTCTCCCAAGCCTACAGCACTTGGTGTTCCCAGGCAGTTTCCCATCCAAGTATTAACCAGGGCTGACCCTGCTTAGCTTCCAAGATCTGACAGGATCGGATGCCACAGGGCTATGGCGGCAGGCTTACTCCAACTAGTTCATTATAAATAGCAATCCTTTGGCATCCTGTGTACCTACCAAAACTCAATAAATGGATCTTGTACTACTATACAAATTTATAACTTTATGACTTTTAAAACAAGATGGTTTTGTTTTCACTGTTCAACAAAAAGGAAGAAACACTGCAAGAGAAACCACTAAAGCATCTGACTGCAGGAAAGATACATGGGAATGGCACTCTGCCGGGCAGTTTCACAGTGGTCTCTTCATTCAGGGGTGCTGGGACATGGTTATGGGATACTGTGTACCGTGAGTCTTCCCTGGCTCACCTTCAAGCCAGCTGGATCTTCTGCCACTGCTGTCTCACCAGGACGTGACTCCAGTGATCGATGTAGCTCATCAATGGCTTCACTTGTGATTTTCCACACTGCATGAAGGCAGTCTCGGTTCTTTGTACGGCCTGCTTACAAATAGGTGATACCAAAGATGTTGCAAGTACTGTGTCTTGACTAGAACTGCAAAAATGTAACTATGCGCCAGGTGGTGAATCTGTATTGACTAAAAAACTTTGTCTCTAGGTTCAGCTGGTCTCACAGGCTTCTTGACCTCCATTCTCTATTTGTTTAGTCACATAATTATAATACAGGACAAAATAATAGTATAATGAAAAAATAAGATGACTCATAATTTTTTTCCGCCAGTGTTGGGGAATCAACCCCAGGACCTTGAACATGCTAGGCAAGCACTGTATCATTGGGCTATTCTTCCAACTCAACCCATGATATTTTTGATAATTTATTTTTCAGGACGCAAAGAAGAAAAGCCAGTGAGAGAAAAGGTCAGGCTAATTGTTGATTGAGTTTGAATAGACAGAGAAAGCTGACCCCTGAGGTGCGTGCCAGGGGCGGATTGTGTATCATACCATAGTACTGTTAGTCTACTCATTGTACAGAGAATTTTACAGAAGTTAGTTAATAACTAAAGGTACTTTTAGATATTTGCAATTTTAGGGAAAAAGCATTCAAAATAAGAGATTTCTAGACAAATGGAAACTATTTAAATGTTAAAATGTTTTAGAACTATCTTAACAAAACTCTACGACATATCAGATATACATACATATATATATTTTTTTTTTTTTAATTAATTAATTTATTTTTTAATCTTTTTTCCCCCAGTACTAGGGGTTGAACCCATGGCCTCATACATGTTAGGCAAATGCTCAACCACTAAGATGCACCCCTACCTCCTTTTTAATTTTTATTTTGAGATAGGGTCTCACTAAATTGCATAGGCTGCCTCTGGCCTCAAGCCTGTGATCCTCTTGCCTCTGCCTCCAAAGTTTCTGGGATTACATGTACCATGGTGCCCAGCTATTCTATATTTTTTTACCTTAATAATCTACCATAATTTAATGTTTAGACTGCCCTTGCTTCAAGTGGAACTGCATCTATTTCTTACTCCCTTGTTAATACTGCTCTTAAATTTTTTATAAATCTAGCAATTCTCAACTTGGAGAAAACTGGCATTAACTTTTCTAGTCCCTGCCAGCCAATCTGAGCTCCTGTGTCCTGATTGGCAAACCAATTCATCAGATGACATAGGTAAGATACTACTTGAGATCTTCATTTTTAACTGAATTCAAAGCTGTCTGGAAAGTTCATGATGGAAAGTTAGGTAAATAGAGAAGTAGTAAAACATTGGTGTTCAACTTGTGTCTCTCCTCTGCTCTACCTTAACTCCCCCACCCCTAAATGTGTTCTCATCCCCAGACAGGAAAGAAGAAAAATGTTAGCTCCTGGTCTACCTAGCCCATAATGATGTGAGCTAGAGTTTTCTATCACCGCATTGACTGGGTGACTCTTATTGCTGGCCATTGAGTTGATTGATCAGCACACAGTGGTATAAGGCAGATATAGTCCTTGGCATCACACAGACCTAAGTAGCATGACGCAAAGCTCTACTGAACATCCTGATCTCAAATACATGTGCAACTTTCAATTCAAGGATGGTTTCTCTCTCCTCATGGGCACAAAGATATCTGCTAGGTAGCATTCAATTCACAGGAGCAGCTTTTCACAGAAGGGCCAGGCCCTTGGATCTTACCTCCAGAGCACTGATTGGATCCTCTTGCAGTTCCCAGGCAGCCTGCCTTTATTCTTAAAGAGCCCAGAGGCTGGACATCATGACCTAGATCAGGCAGGGAAGGCACCAAATTGGAAGGATCAGAGGTAGTTTTGGTGAAGTTTTTCTGTTGTAGTCCTTCAGTGTTACTCTTCTCCTTAGTTTCTGCTCAAGAAACAAGGGGAGAACAGATTAGAGTTTAGAAAAACAAGTGAAGGGAATCTATCTGTGGAGGTGAGGTCAGTAAAGGGTGAGATCTCCACCATTCCATGCTGGGGAAGGCTTCCTAAAGAATATAGCACTTTAACCATGTTTGAACAATGGGAAAAAAGAGTTTAGTCCATAGGAAATAGGAGAGAGTTTTATAAATTAGAGATATAACTTAAAAGAAAACTCAGAAGGAGATACTAAAATGGAAAGGTGAATGAATCAACACATTCTTTATCAAAATATCTCTTGTTAGGTTCATGAAAACCCTGAATTTTGGGGAATAACCTGTTTTACCTTGCTCTGAGGATAGGGCAAGACCACTGAGTGCATCCTCCAACACCTGGATTTGCTTGAGCAACTTCTCCCCCTTATCTGGAAGAGCCTGGATGTTCACTGACGCGAGTGTGCTCTGAAAAACAAGCCCTAGTAAATGGACCTCTCCTCTCAGGTTGTTAAAGGGGTAGCTTCAGAAGGAAATAGCCTAATATGACCAAATTCTGAAATTATGGTCTTTTAATTATATGTATAAAAAACCAAGTTGTTTTTTAAACTCAGCTGGCTTACTAATCCTGATAATATAAACACAGAAAGAGGCAGAAACTAAATATTCACATATATAATCTTCTCATGAACAAACTGAATTCTGTGAGGGTCTCCTGGCTGCCCACAAACAAAGCACAAGTCAAAAGTTACCTTCTTTTGCTTCAGTTGCATTGTAAGGCATACACGTTGGGCTGCTGGGTCAGAGGGTTGCATCTTCTTGGAAATGCCTGAGGCAGCAGATATTTTTTTTTGCTCACTTTGATCAGTAAGTTGAAAGTTCTCCTTCTTCTGTGAGTCCATAGTCAAATCAAAGAGAAGGGGACTTCCTGGCTGACAGGAAACACCATTATCTTCCTCACTGTCACTACTGCTGGAGGCAGCTTGCCGCCCCTCTCCCAGGGAAAGTGCTGTTCCTGCTGGTCCTTTAGGAGTAGGCCCACACGTCTCTGAAGATACCTGGACTTGCCCTTGAGGCAGACTCTTCTGGAAGGTCTGTGTGCTTGGACCACGCTCTGCCTTTGTTCCTTTAGCATCCCAGTTCTTGAGGTATTCCTTGCTGAGATGCCCCCTGTATTGGGGCTGGTTTATTAGGTTGTGACTAAGAACATTCTGAGGCAAAAGCTGGATTTCGTTTTCTCTCAGAGGTTCTGATTTGTTTTGGGCACCCTGCCTCTCACCATCTGACTTTTTCTGAGAAGATACAGATGCTCCTCTCAGCTCATTCCCATGGAGCTGTTTGCATGCAGTTCCTTCAGTCCCCTTGGCTTTACTCTGAAACTCTGTTCTCTCCTCTTCCTTCTTCTTTTGAACTGCAGATTGTCTGTTCTGTGTTACAAGGCCAGATGAAAGATCTTTCTCCATCTGGCAGTTAGATTCAGGCTTCTGCTCCTTCTTGTGATCCACAAGCTGGTCTTCCACTTCCCTTGACTTATCAGCCATCTTTTCCTCACTTTCCCCTTTGACGAACTGTTTCCAGTGCATTGGTTTTTGATTCTTGTTAAGTACCTTGAATGGGTTTCTCAGCTGGCTGGGAGGATGAAGAAATGGCTCAGATGCATGCTGAGACTTACTGGTTACAAGATGTTCTTTAGAATTAGGATCCTAAGGATAATGAAAACAATTATAATATAAAATAATGCAATCTTCATATTAAGAATGACTTCTTTACAGGAAATGGAAATAAAGTAAAAGCGGTCCAATATTTCTAAACACTCCTAGTATTGTTTCTGCTTCTAAATAACAATAGGTGTCAAACTCACAGAGAATTACTTCCTTAATTTCAATGCTTGGCTCCTTCTCTATCCATGACCACAGTTTTCCAGGACAAGAGGGAAAGTGGAGACTAAACCAACTAAAGTGCTTTCACAGTTATACAACCACAATGTATACTTTTCAGGAAAAACGATTCTCTCAAGATGAATTTTTCCTCAAGCCTAAAACTGTTCTATTATGTTTGCTTTGATTTTGGCTCTAGGAATAATTGGAGGAATCTAGAATCATAGCTGGAATCATATCTTCACAAAAACAAGTCTAATTACCTCCCTAGATCTAGTTGCCCATGTGCTGGTGATATCTGTCAGGCCTCTCCTGATTTTAACATTCTAGGAGCTTATGAATTATACTTAGATTATGCCAATATGAAGTAGATATTGGTCTATAAAAAGATGAGAAATTTAGTCAAGAAAATCTAATTTTTCCGAAACAGGAGGACACTGACCATATTTAAGATCCTAAAAAATATTTAAGTAAGTGAAATAGGAGGCAAACAAATCTTGAATGTGGCAAGTCCTTTGAATTAATAGTCTCAGGAGGATCTACCTTGCTTAAAGGAAACTCTTTCAGAGAGAGTTTGATGACGACCAATCAGTTAGTTTATATGGACTTCACATACTAAGTAGTCTTAACATGGCAGATTTGAAAACAGATGAATAATTCCTACCTGCCATGGAACATGCCCACACCAGCGCTTCCCCTCTGCCTTACTCCTGGCACATCGGAAGAACAACCTAATGAAATTAAAACACAAATAGTGAAGGCTACAAAAACTCTTTAAAACAAGAGACGAGTTTACTTTTAATCCAAGAAAATATCTTATAACTATTTGATCCTGGCATGGGGAGGTCATTTGAAACCAATTACTCTTACATATACATAAACAGTTATAGTGCATAGGATATTTTTAAGGGCCAAGAAGTCAAGAATAAAGACAATATGGTAACCAGAGAGTGTGCACAGGTTTATTTCTTTTTACTTTACAAAGAACAAATGAAATGGAGATATTGATCAGCAATGGCTCCTATTCTCAGAGAAAGGTAACCAGATAATGTGTGTGCCTGAAAGGAGGACAAAATACTATCTATAAAGGGATGTTGGAAACAAACAAGCAAACAAAAAACTAACCTGAGTCTGACCAAATCTATACATCTAATTCCAATTCTAGATCCAATTCCAATTCATAAGAAATAGAGGAAAACTAGATCATGGTGAGATTCTTTCTTTCTTCTTTGTAGTACTAAGGATTGAGCCCAGGACCTCATGCATGCTAGGCAAGTGCTCTACCACTGAACTGCATGCACCCCAGCCCCTTTTTGTTGTTTTTTGAGACAGGGTCTGGCTAAGTTGCACAGGCTGCCTCTGGTGTCAAACTTGCGCTCTTCCTGCTTCAGCCTCCTAAGTAGCTAGGATTACAGGCATGCACAATGCCTGATTAAATATACAATTTTTATTTCTCCCCTTTCTACTCAAATGGGTAGCATACTATATATATTACAGGTTGAGTATCTCTAATCCCCAAATCCCAAATTTCAAGATTTTTGAACACCAATATGATGCCACAAGTGGTCCCCACTTGTTTCATGCACAAAATTATTAAATATATTATATAAAATTACCTTCAGCCTATTTGTATAAGGTGTGTATGGTATATGAAACAAATTAATTTCCTTTTCTTTTCTCTCTCTTTCTTTCTTTGTTTTTTTTTGGCAGTACTTGAGGGTTGACCACATACTTTGCAAGTGTCTTACCACTGGGCTGCTCCCCCAGCCCATTTATTTATTTTTTATTTTGAATCAGGGTCTTGCTGAGTTATATAAGCTATCTCCGGCCTCAAACTTGCAATTCTCTTGGCTCTGCTTCGTGAGTCACTGGGATTTCAGGCATGTGCCACCATGCCAGCACAAACTAATTTCATGCTTAGTCATGTCCTATCACCAAGATAGCTTACTATGTATATGCAAATATTCTAACATCTGAAAAAATTCAACACCAAAAAACACTTCAGGTCCCAAACAATTCAGATAAGGGATTTTAAACCAGTACTAAATATTTTGTCTGTTTTCTTCTTAAAATTAATGATACGTTTTAGAGATCTTTCCATAAGAACATACATATATTTTTTATAGCTACAGAATTTTCCACTTATGGATGTTGCATTATTTTTAACTAGACCTCTTCTAATGGACCATAAAATCTTTACTGAAAGATTTTATCAGTAGTACTATTTTAAAGCCCAAGACATGCAGTCTTTAAGGAAAAGGCCAAGATTTGGAGAAAGATGGAAGAAAATGCACAGTGGAAATCTGCTATGTGCTAGGCACAGTAATAACATGCAAAATAAAATGAAATGGTGTAATTAATCTAGATTAATTTGAATGGGTTTCTCTATTTTTAGGATTAAAGAGTTCCTGTTTATTATGTTCATTAAATTGTAAATCTACAAAGACAGTGGAAATATGTTCTCACAGAGAAAGAAAATATTGATTCTACTTGAGGAAGAGAATAATTTGTTCAGTATATTAATTAATTACTTTTCAGGATAGAGGTTCCAAACAACAATGATGAAACCATCGAGAGGAGGCCAGATCTCCTTGATCCTACCTCTTTACTGAAAGACAAATCCTCTCTTTTTATTAAAGGTAACTGTCCAACGCACTGTTGCAGTGGAAAACTCATTCACTTCATCAGGGTTAGGATTGTCTCAGGCTCCAGAACTCTCTTCCTGTAGTTTGAACTCTAGCCCTGCCATTTAATTAATTCTGAGCCATCAGGCACTTTACCTTTTATTTATTTGTGTTGTGCTAGGCAAGTGCTCATCCTCTGAGCCACATCACTAACAAACAGACACTTTACTTGACTGCCCCCATGGCAGTTTCCTTTTCTACAAAGTGATAAAATAATAATAATAATATCTACACCATATGGTAGTATAAAGACTAAAAGCATTAGTGCATACAAAGGTAAATCATGAGCTCACTCTTGCCAACCACTTTGTTTATGCCTCTATTCACACTTCTGCTTACGCCATTCTGCCTAGAACACTTCTTCGTCCTTTCCTGTATCAAAATCTTAAAGGTCACTCAAGGTCAAGAACAAGTCTCAACTCCTCTATTTTCTCAGTATTCTTCTTAATCCCTTACCACAGATCTTAAAAGTCATAGAACCATCTGCTTATCTGAATACATTCAATTCAGCACTCAAACATGCAGATCAGACTGCTCTCCCTACTTGGCAAGCACAACTCTAACCTTAACTGTGCCAAGTGCCCTCAGGGGGTACGAGTCCACATCTTTGTGTGCTCCAGCAATAGAAAACATAAAGCTGATTTCTACTTCATTCTTTTACATTAAAATTCAAGATGGAACAAAAATGTTAAAAACAAAACTCTTAAGTGTTCTAGAAAAAAACAGAAGAATGTTTTTGTAATCTTAAAGTAAAAAAGTGAAAAAGGTTTTTCTAGGTGCAACATAAAACTTTATAGCTCAGAGATAAAGAATTTAGTAATTCTGATAACATAAAAGTTTTAAACTTCCACATGGTAAAAATATAAGGAAATTATAAGGCAAAAACAACTGGAAAAAGTAGTTGCACATACATTGCAAAGAGCTAATATTCTTTATATATAAGGTTTGCTTCCACTGTATAACACAGTATATGATACTCCACAGCACCTACTCAGTCCTGACTTAAATGAGTGGGATTTTTCATGTTTGGTGGGGCTTAAAGTCTTGCTGCATGGGTCTAGCTCATGTCTGAATGCCTCTCTATCATCAGCCCACATATTATACTGGAGCTACATAATCTGCAGGTCGATTTCAACCAAAACCAATAACACAAGAAGTTTCCTAGACACAAGAAGATTCAGGTATTATCAAAAATAAACTATTTTGACTATTCTGCCAGCTATTTAAAGTACTAAAAATTATTTTACCCTCAATGGGCAAAGAAATACTTCCAGCTATTTTGACCATGTCCTTGAAAATAATAGCAAGGGGGTAGAGGAGAACATGATCTCAGGAGCTCAATGACAATGTCTAACCTTTGTATACCAGGGTGTGCTATATCATGCCAAGACAAGATTTTGTCTCTCTAGGTCTGCTGAGAGATGGTCTTACACAGAGAGGGCCATGTCTGAAGGTTCAAACACTGGTGAGTGGCACCATCTGGTGTTTAAATTGGAGAACTACACACAAATGCAGCTACACCACAAGGTATGGAAAAGGGCATCTGGAAGCTATGGGCATCTGGAGGCTGGGGACATAGTTGGGTAGTAGAATGTTGCCTAGCACATGCAAGGCCCTAGGTTCAATCCCTACAGCCAGAAGAAAAAAAAGGAAAACAGTCATCTCATCTTCAGTTTACTTCCCTTCTGTTACTCTGTTGCACCTGTCTCCTAGCTGTACTAAGCCAAATACAAAAGTATTATTTAGAGGGTACAGAAAACTTAAGTTCTTAGAAAGAAAATCCAGTTTTCAAGAGGAAAGGCCATACTTCTCAAGGTCATTCTCCAGAGTACAGAAGTCCTGGCTAAATGGCCTTACTCTCTGCTAAGAAAGCCATCATCCACAGGCTTATTGATTTCCGTTTAAATTCTCAACCTGTCCTCCCTATCAGGGTTGTGTTTTTTTTTTGTTTTTTGTTTTTTTTTTTTGGTCTTTTAATTTGCTGTGTGTTGAGAATCGCATTTTATTTGTACCAAAACAGCCTGGTTAAAGTGCCAGTAAGTACCTCCTAGTAATAGTGCTATAGATATGCACTAAAAAAATACACTTAGCATACATTCCCCCCCCAACCATTTCAACACAATCATTACCTCTGAGCCTTATCTACCTAGTCAGTATAAAGAATGTTAATGAGAAGTTCTCAAGATTGTCTTCAGCCCAGCCTTCTATTCAGAGCTGCACATTCACTTTTCTGGCAGGCTTCACACATACATAAGACATGGGTAGTGTCCAGTTGTATGTTAGCAACACATCCAAAGCATCTACTGATGTTACCTTTCCTTCCTTATCTTGTTTAATATAAACTCATCATTCAGAAACCCCATCTTAGCAATTATTTACTGAGCACTGATAATATACCAAACACCAGACTGAGTGTAACACACATATTATGTCTCTAAATCCTCACAACCAATGGCAGTCAGGGTCACCATGATCACTACTCCAGATGAGGAAGGGAAGGAACACACTGAAATATCCTACCAGGAAATATGTCTTATTTTAATGCTCTTGAAGCGAATTTTCTCAAACTTAACTGCACTGCCATCCCCTCATTTTAGGCCCATGTCTTTCACTTAGATAAAGTGAGTGTGTTTGCAAACAGTTAGAGCTAGGTTTGAGTGCCAGCAATGCCACTTCACAACTACAGAAACTCAGATTCCTTTTCTAATCTGTCTAGTGGTGTTTCTTCATATGCCTGTAAAACAGAGCTACTGATTAAAACAGATGGATATGGAAGATAAGAGATAATAAATGTGCCATTTAGTAGGCATTTCAATACTACCTATTATTTCAGCTGTCTTTTTGTCTCCATCATCCAGTACTTGGGGTTAGAACCCAGGATCTCACACATGCTTTGCAAGAGCACTACCACTGAGCTGCACCCTCAACCCATTATTTTTTTTAATCTTGAGACAAGACCTTGCTAAATTATGCAGGTTGTCTCTGGTCTCAAACTTGCAATCCTATGCCTCTACCTCCTGAGTCTCTGGAATTACAGGCCTGAGACACTGTACTTGGCTATTTTCATTTTTCAATCTTCACTGTTTTTCTTTTAATGCAAATTGGAAATCCTTTGGTTGCCTTCTACCACCTACTGCAGTGCTTCTGTATTATACAGGGCCCCAGTGGTATATAAATGGTTTTAAAGTGTCAGGACATCTGGACTTCATGTAACAAAGGTTTACTAGCCTCACTGTATAAGCAGAAAACAATCTAAAAATAAAGAATTTTAAAATTCCATTTACAAAGCCGGGCATGGTGGAGCACACCAGTAATCCCAGCAGCTTGGGAGGCGGAGGCAGGAGGATCACAAGTTCGAGACCAGAGGCAGTCTGCGTAACTTAGTGAGACCCTGTCTCAAATAAAGTAAAAAAAAAAAAAAATGGGCTGAGGGCACAGCTCAGTGGTCCAGCACTTGCAGAGCATGCAGGCGTGAGGCCCTGGGTTCAACCCCCAGTACTGCAAAAAAAAAAAAAAAAAAAAAAAAAAAAAAAAAAAAAAAAAAAAAAAAAAAAAAAAAAAAAAAAAAAAAAAAGCCATTTACAATAGATTGAAAAACATAACCACTAAGGAATAAATTTAACAAAAGGGTGTAAGAACCCTAGAGCGCAAACTATTAAACAATGCTTAGGTAAATTTTTAAAGTTATATATAAATATAACATGTTCATGAATTGGAAAACACAGTACTGATGTCTGTTCTCCCAAAACTGATCTATATAAGACCCTATGTACAACAGAATGAAACTCACTGACACTGTGCCATGCCTGGCACTATGTCAGTGCTTGTCTATTATTCGTAGGGTTTTCAATGGCTGATTGTTTCAGGAGTAGGCTGCCGGGTCCTTCTCCCATTTTTGTGGTGCTAGAGATCGAACCCAGGGCCTCAGCACAGAGCAGCCCTGAACCAACTAAGCTAAACCCCAGCCTGATTAGTCATATGTAAATGGACTAACAGAACAAATTAACCACTCCAGAAATAGACCCAAACTTACAGATTCAATTGATTTTTTTTATAAGAATGTCAAGCACTTCAATGGGGCAAGGAAAATCTTCAAAACACAGTGCTAAAATAATTGGATAATATACCAAAAAAAAAAAAGAAAGAAAAAAAGAAAAAAACTTCTATCCTGTCTCACTGTATACAAAATTAATTTGAGGTAGATCACAGATGTAAATAAAAGAGCTATTTAAAAAAATACCCAGAAGTAGAAGCTCACACATGTAATCCCAAAGCAACTTGGGAGGTGGAGGCAGAAGGATTGCAAGTTCAAGGCTAAACGCAGTCTGTGTAACTTAGTGGGACCTTGTCTCAAGATAAAAAGTGGGCTAGGGGTACAGCCCACTGGTAGAGCACCTGCAAAGTATATGGGAGGCCCTGGGTTCAATAGCTGTTGTTGGTGGTATTGTTAGGTGCTGTCAAGTCAGTGTTCAACTCATAGTGACCCTGTGTACAACAAGTGAAACACTATTGACAGTGCTTCTCTGTTGTTCATAGGGTTTTGAATGTCTGATTGTTTTCTGGGAGTGGGTTGCCGGGTCCTTCTTCCAGACCCACAGCATCTGGTATTCCTAGGTGGTCTTCCATCCACGTACTAACTAGGTCTGACCCTGCTTAGCCTCTGAGATCTGATGGGATTGGACACCACAGTGGTATGGCTGCAGGCATCACAAAATACGTACATACATACATACATACATACATACATACATACATACTATAAAGCTCCTAGAAGATTGAGATATTTGTGATCTTGGAGGAGGCAAAGATTCCCTTGAAATCAGAAAGCACAAACCATCAAAAAAAAAAAAAAAAGTGAGTTGTACTTCATAAAAATTAAAACTTAAAAACTCCTGCTCTTCAAATGACAGCTAAGAGGCCAAGCATGGTGGCACAGCCCAGCAATTAGGGAGGTGGAGGCAGGAGGGTCACAAGTTCAAGGCCAGAGGCAGCCTGTGTAACTTAGTGAGACCCTGTCTCAAAAGTAAAAAGTAAAAAATGGGCTGGGGGCACTGCTCACTGGTAGAGCCCTGCAAAGCAATTATGAGGCACTGAGGTCAACCCCAAAGCACTGCAAAAATAAACAAACAAATACCAGCTAAGAAAGTAAAAACCATAGATTGGAATTAAATATTCACAATACAAACATCTGCCAAACAGCCTGTATAAAAAATATACAAAGAACTCTTCCAACTCAATAATGAAAAAACAAATAACAAATTTTTTTAGGATAGGCAAAAGAAATCCCCAAAGTCATATTGCATGATTCCAGTTATATAACAATTTAAAATAGACAAAATTTTTGAAATGGAGAACAGATTTATGGTTGTCAGGGGTAAAGAGAAAGGAGAGAAAGAGAAGTGGCTATGATTGTATGAGAGTAACACAAGGAAACCTGTGGTGATGGAACTGTTCAGTATTGTGATGGTGGTGGTGGATATGAGAAACTACACACATACCAAATTGTGTACAACTACACATATAGACACACACAAATTAGTACAAGTGAAAACTTATCCTTACCAATAAGATCAGTGGCTTAGATCAATGTCAGTATCCTGGTTGTTTTGTAAATGTTACTATTGGGGGAAACGGGGTAAAGACTACAAAGGATCTCTCTGCCTTATTTCTTAAAATTGCATATGAATCCAAAATTAGTCAACAAAAATTTCAATTAAAAATAGGCAAAAGATTTAAACAGGTATTATATTAAACAAGATTTTTTATGGTAAATGAGCACATAAATGGTGGTATATTTGTAAATGAAATTTAACTTAACAATAATAAAAAAGGAGTTACTGACACACACACTATGAATAAATCTCACAGACATTGGTAAGTAAATAAGTCACTACAGGATTCTTTCTATTACCTTTATATCACCATACCCACATGCAACACTACATACAATATGATTTAATTTTTATAAAGTTCAGAAACAAGCAAAACAAATCTACAGTGATAAAAACCAAAATTGATTGCTGATGTGGGAATGGGAAGAATTAACTGAAATGGAGAAAATGGCACTTTACTGGGGTGATATTTTGACTTGGATCTTAGTTATATGGTAAGTGTACATGTTTTTCAAAACCCAACAAGTTGAACTCAAGATCTGCGCTTCTTACTACGTTTATAACTCAATTAGGAAAATGAGTACTATGGGCAGTATTCATCTATATAAAAATTGTGAAGTTGGTGCTTCAATGCCTATACTGGGGGTGAGGGTAGAAATCTAGAATATATAAATTCTGAAGCACGTAGAATTACACAATGACATCATATGCTGGCCTCTGCTTTCCTAATCAATATTATCTCCTGAAGTCTCTACTGAAATATTTGCTAAACCAAGGCTGAGGGTATAACTCAGTGTTGGAGTATGTCAAGGCCCTATGTTTGATTCCTGCCCTGCCCCAGCAGTGTAAGAAATAAATAATAAATATCTGCTAAACTATTACCAAACCAAATGTTTGTAATTCTCTGAGGATGCCATGTTATTTCATGCCTTGGTACCCCAATACAACGTATTAATCTATTAAATATTACTCCTCTCTAACACCTAATAAATTCCCACTTATCTTTTAATACTTACAACAAATATCATCTTCAATAATATCATTTTCTCACATAAATGAAGGGAAATTACAATTTATTGGGTACTTAACATATGTCAGATCTTTTTACATATTACCTTGCTGTATTGCCAGAAGTAAAAGTTAACAAAGTTAGTCGCTATTGGTGGGCTGGTGTTTTTGGCTATGTGAGAGCTACAGAGGAATGGCAGAGCTATTTATCCAAACATTAACTGCAGGTTAAATTTCTTAGATTAACTAGCTGCTCAGCAGTTAAGAGTGTGACAGCCTTGATGATATTCAGTACATACAGAAATACTGCTTGTTTTCTAATAACACACACAGTGGCACATGCCTGCAATGCCAGTGACTTGGGCAGTGGAGGCAATAGGATCACAACTTCAAGACCAGGGGCAGACTGTATAACTCGACGAGATCCTGTCTCAAGATAATAGATGAAAAAATGGGCTGGGAGTACAGCTTAGTGGTAGAGCACTTGCAAAGCAGTAAGCTCAAGGCCCTGGGTTCAACCCCCAGTATCACACACACACACACACACACACACACACACACACACACACACACACACAAAAGAGGACTTTAAAAGAACAATCTAAAAATATACCTATCTCCAACTCTTCTCAGGAAAAAAAAAAAAAAAAAAAAAAAAGGAAATCATCTAATCATCTACATATTCCTTCTGGGTACTTACCTGCATTCTTTCTTGTCCTGTAGTAGAACCAAACCTTGAAGCTCTACCATGAAGTCCTCATGCAATAAACAATGAGAAACAGGAATGCTAGAAAAAAAGTTGATAACAGTTTGTTTTAGGAAGCAAGGAACAGAGGTCAACATCCTAAGGTCAAATCTAAACTACAGATTCGAATCTATGCATGGCCCCTCCTGAGTCTGTAAATCCCACACATTGTTAGATACAGAGGCTTTCCTATGAGGAAAGACTCCATAGCTTCCATCTTTCCCCAATTCCTCAAATAAAGCATGACAACATATTTTCCCTGATGACTCAAAAGTTTAAAACTACACTCTGTTATGTGACTTCTATTCTGTGATACCCTCAAGAATGACTGAAGTCTACTGCTGGCTGTGAGGCCCTATGTGAATTTTTATCAAGTTCTTCCATTACCATTTATCCTTTAATACCCTATTAGCTGTTACTTAGTGTTATTCACATGGCTATCTCTAACATTATGCTACTAATTTGCTTCCTGCTTGGCACAGGTTTTTAAATTACTCCCTCATCACTTATGAATTTGTTTGTTCATTTTTGTTTTTTGCAATGCTGGGAACTGAACCCAGGGCCTTGCACATGCTATGCAAACATTCTACCACTGAGCTACCTCCCTAGACTGCCTCTCAATTTATTATTAAAAAATATGTATAATATTGAGTAAACAGGTTTGACTGAAGGTCTCAAGCCCTCTCCTATGACTTGTGAAACTTCTTGACCTCTATTCTGGTTATCAGACATTCAAATACATCAAAACTCAAATAAGTCAAGTTTATCAAATAATTGTGAAGTATTATTGCACTAGTTCATACAGCAATGCATTTGTATAAATGGCACTCCATAGAAAAACATGTTTCTCAATGTAAAACTGAGTCATACGCCATCACTGATGCATAATTCCTGTGAACATGAACATGCTTTTGTCTCGCAAAATTTGAACTGTGTGCTGAATTAAGGGGCTCAATATATTTAGAAACCAGAAATAGTAAACCATGATGGAACAATACATTGTGGGTCTAGATGGCTTGATTATGTTTGGTCCTTTCTACCTTAACATTTCACTCTGCTTTATTCAAAATCATTTTCTATCAAACCGAATCCCAGGAATTTCTTTCAAATAAAAAAAAAAAAACTTATTAGAGAGCTAAGAAATTATTTTCTGTAAAAATGTATTTTCTAAACCTGAAAAGGATGCAGTCTTTCACTTAGTTCAAAGCAAAACAATAACAAAAATTGTGTAACTGATATAAGGGAAACATGAGAAATAAACATGCTGAAAGGATATTTTATTTTTTAGTACCAATAGCCATTGCATACTTATGATATTAAGAAAATAACATTGCCCTACCAAGTTCAGCTGAATAGAGAGCAGAAAGTATGTCTAATGATGTGATAGTTTTAAATTAATTCAGAGAATGTAGATACCTGGTATTATAAAACATTAATACCTAAGAACAGTATTAACTTTTCTCACTTTTGAGAAGATGCTTAACATTTCAGGGTTTCAGTTTTTAAGTCTGTAAAATCTGAATACTGAAACAGATGTCAGGTGTTTACTTCAGCACTAATCTCTAAAGAAGCATTTCTTTGGGTTATCAACCTCCCTGTTTAGGTGCAGAGAAGGCTGATAATCTATCCGTTACTGTTTTAACCTGAAACATTTAAAAAACAGTCCTGCTTAAAACTGCTGCTAAACAGGGACAGATTATTTTCTACACCTGCTCTGTCCTCACATCTTGAAAGGAAGCGTCCAGGGTTTTGTCCAAGCAAAAGGAAGTAGTTAAGGCCAAATAGGTCACTAGGAACCTCGAGTTAGAAGAGACTGGTGGGATCCAAATGTAGTGAGAACCTCTATTCTACAGATGGAGGAATCCATGATCCAGAGAGGGAAAGTAACGAGCCTCAAGTCACAGGGCCAGAAGTGGCCAGAGTCTTCCGAACTCGCCCCGCTGCCCAGGGATTACCAACTACTTAAAGGATCCTGGCCCTGCTGAACAGCAGGGAGCCGGCGGCTCCTCTCGGGAGGCTGGGGCTTGGGGTGTCACAGGAAGCTGTGCCCAGCTCCAGACCTACTCGGTGGCCCGCACGAAGCCGCACATGTCCGCCCGGCACACATAGAAGCTCTTCCCTTTATTTGGGCCATCACGGACACCCGTCTTCAAAAAGCAGAAGGTCCCTGAGGAGACAAGAAGGTCAGCAACAATTTCGTCACGCTACTTCGACAGGCCTTTTGGCCCTTAGGGGGAATCCTAAGCCTTTAAACCCTTACCGTGTTCCGGACACTTAACCACTTCCATAACGCTCCTGCTCAACTCTTGCCAGGAAGCTCCCTCCGACCTCCGCTTCCGCCTTTTACCCCCACCCTCCCCACGCACGAACCAATCATCATTCAGCTCCTAGAGTCTCACCCTTTCCCCAAGATCCTCCCCAGTGGCTTGAACGCCCACCCTGCCTGTTATCAGCCAATCGTATGGGAAATTTGCTCATCCCTCATAGCCGCCTTCAGACTTGGTGCGCGCCGAAATCAAATGTAGAGTAAAGGGGCGTGGAGAACCTGTCTTTGCCAGCAGGGATGTCGCTGAAGCTGGAGGGCGGGTTAGAAGCTACATGAGTTTCCGGAAAAAGGGAGGCTAAAACTTGCACGTCCTGGAAGAGGGACAGGCGAGACTGAGGTCGAGGGGACTCTACTCTAAATTTAAGACCCAGAGGCGGCTCTAGAGGGAGCACAAGTTACAAGCAACAGAAGGCCTCGGGCTTCGCAGCCATAATTGAGCCGGGTTCTAGCCTTGTGCTCGGGCATTGCGATGGGCAGACTTGGAAAAGCAGCTGCTGTTGGCGGAGCCTCTAAATTTGAAGTGATAGCGTGGCGGGATCGTGTCCCTGGCACAATGTCGGGGAGTGTTTCGTCCTATTGTACATAGGGTCACTATAAATTGGACCAACAAAAGTGGTGGGAGTGAGGTGGTGAAGGCGTCCTTTAAAGCTGCCAAGGAGAATTCTAAAGCTTGTAATAGCATAGATACAAAGACTTCTCTAGAACCCACAACAACCTTTAAATTTGTGTAGTACGTTAGACTTCACAAAGTTCCTACACACACACACACACACACATACACACGTCTCTTCACTCAACAACCTGGTGAAATGGGCAGCATCTTCCTCTCATAGAAGATTTGAAGCTCACCCAAGGTCAGAAAGTGAGTGGACATCTATGTACAGATGCGCAGCTCTCAATTCCAGGTTCAGCACATTTTGGGCCATTCAGGTGGCTCCTGTGTGTACAAGATGTTCTCTAGGCCTTAGTGTGGCAGCTCTGGGTTTTAAGTGTCAAAGTGGAAATAATGGGAGAAAAATACACTACCTTTGGTAAAAGCTAATTTTACTTAGTATATTTTGTATTATCAAACTTTTTGTAATAGTATACTTTTGTAATTTTAAAAATTGAGGAAAGTTAAATAAAAATCGCATTTGAAGTTGTAAACAATTCTATTAGTGAACAAAAAAGGAGAAGTAGATATCAGAGATTTGTTGCAGTAGAGACAGCTTCATATTACAGCAATTGAAGACCATATGTCTCAGACATATGGAGTGGCACATGCAACTGTTATAGAGACAGGAGGACAGAAAGCTGTAATGTCGGGGAAATCTGTGCTACATGATAAATATAAGTGTTGTGGGGGTCCAGAGAAGGGGAGACAAATCTAAGGTAGCATTTATTAATCAGATGCTACTTATGAAATAGCTTTCTGTACACCCAGTGTGGAGTAGGTGCTTGGGAAATATAAAATTCAAGTATTCACACTTCCACAGAGTATAAAACAACTATTCTAACCACAATGGAAGGAGGACGTGGCAATCCATTCCTAAAGCAATCCTGAAATAATTAGCCATTGAAAATGCTATGAATAGCAGAGAAGCAGTAACATAGTGCCAGGCATAGCACGGTGCTTGGGAGTGTTTCATTCTGTTGTACATTGTTGTTGTTGTTAGGTGCCGTAGAGTCGTGTCTGACTCGTAGCGACCCTTATAAGGTTTTCAATGGCTGATTGTTTCGGGATTGCCTCGGGAGTGGATTGCCACATCCTTCTCCCGTTTTTGTGGTGCTGGGAATTGAACTTGGGGTCTCAGAGACTGTAGAGTGGTGCTCTACCAACTGAGCTAAATCCCAGCCCTCTGTTGTACATAGGGTTACTATAAGTCGGACCGACTCAACAGCACCGAAAAACAATTCTAACCACAAGAAGTTTACTGAATGGAGGAGACTGAACTAACACATATTGAATACTTAACAAACATATAATAGTATTTAAATGTTAAAACAATGGAGTTAACAGTAAGCTCTGGAGGGCTAGGGAAATATGTGTCTGGAATTTCCAAGTAGAGTTAGTATATGTATAACTTCCTCTCTGAAATGCATACAGATAAACTATGAGATAAGACAGAGGCAACAAATGAATATATGGAGCATTCTCCAATATTCCCAGAATGTAATTCTTGCAATTTAGAGATTTTTATGTATATATTTAATAGATGCTGTATGGGGAGGTAAGCCTGCAGCCGTAGCCCTGTGGCATCTGATCCCGTCAGATCTCAGAAGCTAAGCAGGGTTGGGCCTGGTTAGTCCTCAGATGGGAGACCGCCTGGGAACACCAGGCGCTGCAGGCTTGGGAGAAGGACCTGGCAACCCACTCCCAAAACTCAATCTGCTATTGAAAGCCCTATGAACAGCAGAGGAGCACTGACAATGGTGTTTTGCCTGTTGTACGTAGGGTTGCTATGAGTCGGATACCGACTTGATGGCACCTAACAACAATAACAACATGGGGAGGTAAAGGCCATAAATACTATATTTGTAAGAAGAGCATGGTAAGCCGGGCGCGGTGGGGCACGCCTGTAATCCCAGCGGCTTGGGAGGTGGAGGCAGGAGGATCGCAAGTTCGAGACCAGAGGCAGTCTGCGTAACTTAGTGAGACCCTATCTCAAAAAGTGAAAAAATGGGCTGAGGGTGCAGCTCAGTGGTCCAGCACTTGCAGAGCATGCAAGCGCGAGGCCCTGGGTTCAACCCCACTACCACAAAAAAAAAAAAGAAGAAGAAGAAGAAGAGCATGATAATTAATTCTTTCTTGCATGATGTCATTTTGAAACAAATAAGACAAAAATTAAGGCCTCAGATATGGCTTTAAGGAAGAAGCTTTTCTCTGCAAGTACTCAAGGCAATATCTAAGGCCCAACCCCACAAAAGTGTACCTAGAAAATTTTCAAAAAGGGAGAGGTTTCTTCCATAAGTTTAGAATGTGCCAGATCAAAATGTTTAGTCCCTTGACAGCTTATCCCACCTAATCATATTTATAAACATGAAAAAAATAAATTTGACATTGAGTGAAAGATTATCATAATTGAAGGCATTTTTAAAGTTAATTTTTATGTCTATTGGCATAAACAGTAATGAATTATACAATATACCTGTTTCAAGAAGACATACCCATTATATATTTTATATTAAATTTTATTCTTTATTTGTGTGTATATTTTAAAATTTTTATCCTTAATTAGCCTGCAGACCCATAGAAAGACTTTAAAGAATGTGCTTTATGGACCTCCATTTTGAATAAAGTTGAGAGTTTGAGTTTGTTTTTCCTGGAACTTTGATTTATTCAAAAGTGAATGTGCAGGTCAGATCCTAGATCTAGATGGGTTAAATGCACAGTTAATGATCCAATAAATACTTTCAGCATGGGGCTGGGTCAAACACAAAGTATATGTTGGGATTGTTCTAGAGCTAGGTCATGATAATGATTGTGCTAGGCTCACAGAATTATATACTTTAAATAGATAAATTCTATAACATCTTAATTATACCTCAATAAAGCAGTTTTAGAAAATGTGTAAGCAATGCCAAAACTTCTGTGTGGAAAGTGAAAGCTAAAATCAATCATCTAGATATGTCAACATGGTAAGGAAATATTCTAGAGTGAAGAAGTGGTAGAAACCCTTTAATTTCAGAAGGTGTCGGTCTTTAAGCAGACTAATTCTTTGACTTGTGCAATAAAATCCAGGATGTGCCAAACACTCATGTTAGTTCTTGGGAAGATGAAAGAATTATATTTTCCCTGGTCAGCACTGTGTTGGCTGGCATATACTAAATTTAATCAGACATCTATAAGAAACACGGGTGGTGAAAGGACCAGCGAGAACAATAAACCCTTGATATCTTTGTCACTATTGTTTTGAAATAACCTGTAAAATTCCAGCTGCCATGCAATTTTTGTCCATTATTTTAAATATTGAATCATTCCAATGTGTTTTTCCAGTCAGCTGACAATTCTAAGAATCATATTTTGGGATATTTTTTGGTTCCGTACTGCCCAGCGGGGGCTGGGATTTAGCTCAGTTGGTAGAGTGCTGTGCTGCAGTTTCTGAGGTCCCGAGTTCGATTCCCAGCACCGGAAAAATGGGAGAAGGGCCTGGCAATCCACTCCCAAGGCAATCCCGAAACAGTCAGCCATTGAAAACCCTGTGAGGGTCGCTATGAGTCGGATACCAACTTGACGGCACCTAACAACAACAACAACAACAACTGTCCAGGGTCTCACACATGCCAGGCAAGCACTCTGCTACTTAGCAACACCCCAGGCCTAACATCTTGTTTTCTGAATGTCTGTGGTTTTTTTGGTTGTTGCTTTGGGGTGGGCTGGGGAGGAATAACTCATCTTAACTGGCATATAAAGGATTTTTGCATGAGGCACATTCTGAGAAAATTCTCAGATCCTTTTTCTGAGGTATGTTCTGGGATAAGTGCTTTTAACCTGCATTGCCACTTTAAGTGTTCCCAACTACCCTAGCAGTGGGTATTCTTTTACCCCCATTTAAAATATTAGGATAGTCTACTAAAGTTTAGAGCAGTTAAGGTACTTGCCTCAATGCCATGCCCCAATCACTTTCAGAGCCTCCCCTAGAATTTCGGAATCAGATAGAGCCCATAGATTAATTTTGTCCTGGCACAGAGTCACAAAGCTGACACCAACAGATTAGAGATAGAAGCCATTTTTTGAGACTCCCAAACTAGTTCTTGTACTATAGAATTTTATAAAGCATAAATTACTCAGTGATTCAGTCAGATATTTAACCTACTTATCACTAAGCATTTATGTGTTTGTTGTGGTATTCAGACATGATTCAACAAATCCAACACTATCATATGAGAGAGTTGACTCAAAATTACAAGAAGGAAAAATCCTACTCAAAGGTCAGATCACATTAAAAGGGGGGGAGGGAAGATGAGAATGAGGTCAGTATAAATGGACTAGAAATCGCATGTAATTGTTCTAACAAGATAGAAACAAAGACCACTACAGGAAAAGTTTCTGTCTTAAACAGAAATGGAACCCAAGGACATATAGAAAAATACTATATAGTAAAAGATAGAGAAGACTTGGATGGGAAACTTAGATGGGAAGGGGGGGGAAACATAGAGGAGGGTAAGGGGAAACCTATATGAATAATGCTTATCAAATTGCATATATGAAAATTGTCACAATGAAAAGCATGTCAAAATGAATCACATTATGATGTACATTAAAATTTTCTAATAAAAAAAAACAACAAAAAAAACAAATCCAAGACTAAAATTAAAAAGAACAAAAAAACCTCTTGCCATTTTATAAATGACCACTAGGTAGCAGCAAATTAACATAGAAATCATACAGAAGGCCCATCCTCTTGTTTCATTTATTTTGCTTAAAGATGTGTAATGGCAGTTCAATTTCATTTTATTTTGTGTCTTTCAAATATTTGACTATTTGAAACTTGTCCTTTGACATGGGACAGATAGGATGGTGCAGTGAAGATAAAACTGTTTATAATTTGAAAAGAAATCTGACCAATTCCTTTGTTGTACCAATATTTTGGAATATTTTTTCTTTTTTATTAAGTATTTTGATGGTGCATATTTATGGGGTACAGAGAGATAATTCAGTTCATATATACAATGAGTGATTATCAAGTAGGATTGTTGATGCTTCCATCTTGTTGGAATATTAGGATTCCAAATTTCGCTGTTCTTAAAATATGATACTAAAAGCAGTTCAAAGAAGCCCTTCTTCGTCATCTTTTTTTGTAAGTATGTAATTCATTTTGATGGCTTCTTTTTTTAAGCAAATGTATATAGTTGGCCCACAATCCAGATTTAGAACATTTCCTTCATCCAAAAATCTCCCTGAAACCTGCATATAGTCAGTCACCATTAGTGCCACCACCACTTCCACTCCAAGCCAACAACTGATGCTGGGTGGTGCACATCTATAGTCCTTGCAACTGGGGAGGAGGAGGCAGGAGGATCAGGAGTTCAAGGACAGGGGCAGCTTTGATAACTTAGTGAGACCATGACTCAAAATTTAAAAAAATTAAAAAATAGGCTAGGGGTACAGCACAGTGGTAGAGCACTTGCAAAGTATGTGTGAGGCCTAGGTTCAACCCACAAGAACTTCAATAAATAAATAAATAAATAAAATTAAAAAACAAAAACAAAAACAAATTGCCTTCTGGTTGGGAGCCATGGTACAATGCTAAAATCCCAGTAACTCAGAAAGCCAAGGCAGGAAGCTGGTGAGGTAGAGGGCAGAGGCAACCTGTACTATTTAGTGAGACTTTGTCTCAAATGTTTTTTGTTTCTGTTTTTTTTAAAGGGGATAGGTTTGCAGTTCAGTGGTATAGCACACATGTACCATGTGTGAGGCCCTGGGTTCAATCCCTTAGTACTGAAAAACAAATTTTGCTGTGGTTATTTCATATGAAGTCATATAATATATAATCTATTACTTCTGTCTTCTTATACCTAGCATAATGCTTTTGAGGGTCATCCACGTTGTAGCATGTATCAGTATTTCACTCCTTCTTATTGATGAATAGTATTGCATCGCATTCATCTGCCAGTTGATGGACATTTGGAATGTTGTACCTTTGGGGTTACTGGGAATAATGTCATTATGAATGTTAACATACATGTATTTATGTGGATTTTTGTTCATAATTCGGTAGATAACTATAGGTGAATTTGCTGGGTCAAATTTTGAGTTTAGATTTAACTTTTTAAGAAACGGCCAAACAATTTCACAAAATGGCTGTTCCATTTTATATTCCCACCAGCAACATATGAAGAATGAAGTTTCCTGGTTCCCCATATTCTCACTAATACTTGGTATTGCCTGTCTTTTTAACTTACAGTCATTCTAATTAGCATGAAGTAGTATCTCATTTTTGTTTTAATTTGCATTTCCCTAATAACTACTGATGTTACCCTCCTTTTCCTGTGCGTTTTAGCCGTCATCTTCCTTTTTTTAAATGGTATTGAAAGATTTTTTTCCTTTAAGGCTTCATCATCTTCCCCTTTTTAAATAGTCTTGAAAGGCACAAGCCCCTCTAAGGGTTTATATGGGATGACACCAAAACCTAAGAAAAAAATGACATTAATTGTATTAATCAAAGGAGATCAAAGAAATAGTAATGGCTTGTATAATATTAAGTAACCAGATTGCTTGTATATTCTGACCGTAGTCATGTCAAAAATATTTTGTGCCACAACGAGATATTAACTTTGAAAGCTATATATTACATGGTTTCATTTATATGCTTCTGGAAAACTGGGTTGGGAGATCAGTGCAGTTTTTATTTTCTAAAACTAGCATGTATTGCTCTTATGATTTAAAAATGTCCAATAAAGACATTAAAAGTAGGCATACAGGAAAAATTACAAAGAGAATGTATCAAAATAATAATAGCATTTATGTAAAATGGCAGGATTTAGGATATTTTTTCTTTTTTTCTTATTTTTTAATACTGCTTGTAACATCATTATATTGTCATAAAGCAGCCACAGGCCCCACATCTCTGTACCTCCGCCATAACATCTCTTAAAATTGCCTACTTCTCAGCCTAGCTATGTAATCCTAACATTCTTCCTATAATTTACCTTTTCTTTTAGTTTTTTCCATCCCACCCACTTTTTAGTACCTAATGTTATATTTTATACCAAATTCTTTGCTGCTTTTCCTCAATTCTAGTTATTTTGCTTAAGTCTAACTTGTTCCCACCCTTAATTTGAAATAATACTAGAAAAATTATTATGGGCTTTTTTCTAGCAGTTGCTCTGAGTTCTTTTTCTTCTGGAATGCAACAAATGCCACTGAGGTGGTCTAAGTTATCAAGGTGAGGAAGGGATGTACTGCCCACTGCTCTGAACACTCTTGCCAGGGACTTTTTGAGCCTCCTTAGATGCTGGGATCTTAGGGGCTAAGACAGCCCTGGCAGAGTTCTGGTGCATTTTCCTACGATTGTTTTCTAAGTTGGCCTGGGAGCTGGAACAGAACAGCCTCTACTTTTATGATGCTATTTTTCAGTACCATAATGGTCTTACAGAACTCATTGCTGATTCTGCTCTTCTTTTGAGCAAAACTCTTTGGTGGTACTCTATTAAATTTGGAGCAAAAGTTTAAATCCTCATCTTGGTATACTGGATCTGGTCCTGCCCACTTCTCCCTCCCACCTACCACCATCCTGCTTGCTTGTCATGTTCCAACCCCACTGACCTACCTTCTGTTCCTCAACATGCCAAGTATGGTTTCACCATTAAGTCTTTCATTCATTCCTATTGTGCTTTCTGTCTGGAATGCTTTTCCCAGTTCTTTAAAAGCCCAGACCCCTATCCTTGAGGTCTTCACCTAAGTATCATCTCAGTGACACTTGCCCTGTCTACTTTCTCTACAGTGGTCCTTCCTGTTGTTCTCTCTGTGAGTACCCTGTTTGCTTTCTAGATAACATTTAGCACGTAGTTATCTGTTTATCATCTGTCTCCTCCATCGACTCTACACATAAGTGCCAAGGGATCAGGAACTTATTTTTGTTTTATCTACCAGTTTCTGTACACAGTGCATAGAAATTCAGTGCACACCTGTTAAATGGAATGGATGAAACTGGAATGAAAGGGACCCCAAAGCCACCTAATGGGTCCTTCTGGTCCTATCCACAACATCTCTAGAAAATTCATCTAGAAACTCTGGGTCACAGCAAATTCCCTCTTTGAGTATCTCAAAATGTCAGTTAATTTGAATGCGTATTAAGCATAAATCTATCTTTCTGTCTGGAATGTCCCTGTTCTTGTCATTTGAAGTTACATATGATATACCTAATCCTTTCTAACATCCCTTTAAAATATTTAAATATGATATTGGGTATGGTGGCAGATACCTATAACCCCACCACTCAGGAGGCCGAGATAGGAGAATTGCAAGCCAGCTTGGGCTACTATAAGTGAGACCCTGGGTCAAAAAAAATTTTTTTTAAATATGGCTATTTCATTCTCCTTCCCAGAGAAACTGTTCAAACTGCTTCAATTACTTCTCTCCCCTAAAGGCTCCCTCAGCACTGTTTATCAATAGATATTTGCTTAATTTGAAGGATCTCAAATATAATTCAGTATGAAGAATACAGTGGAATAGTTATCTCCTTTGTTTTGGATATGACTATTTTATCATACATTATAAAGCTGTGCTTGTACTCTCTCTCTCTCTCTCTCTCTCTCTCTCTCCCCCTCCCTCCCTCCCTCTCTTTCTCGCTTTCTCTTAAAAATACGTCATGCTAGTAATTTATATCAAGTGTGCAATTGAAAAAAACAAATTCTTTCATTTTTCATGTATGGACTCAAGCTATGTGGTACATCTAATTGCTTGAACTTAACTATGGATTCTATATTTCATCTCATTTGTTTTGATCTATCATTCTAGCCTGTCTAGATCTCTTTGAATTTTGTGTCTGTTAACTGACTTATTAGGGCTACCCCCTTATTCTTTTGTCAACTGAACACTTGACAAGTCTGCCCTCTTTTTCTTCATGCAAGCTGCCAGTAAAAATGCTGAACCAGGCAGAATACTTTCACATGGCCTGGAGAGAACTCCTCCAGGTAAACATGGCACCTAAGTCATTGCACTTTGGGTATGGTCATACAGTCAGGCACAGAATCACATACTGCCCACATTGTTACTCTTGTTCGATGCCTTACTGCAGATCATTCATGCTGGCTCTTTTGCTGCCTCTTGGATTTGCCAGGCTGCAAAGCATAGCAGAAATGGAAGTGAGGGTAATCTGGCCTGGCTTCTTGCTGAACAGCACAGGAAGCAGTTGGAGCCACAGAGGGATGTGGTCTTCAGGACAAAGGCTCTCACCTCACAGTAGGCTAGTGATTCATTTAGCCACATCATCTCCTGTCTTGTTGATTTGCCTCACAACACCTGTCACCTCTTACTTCCGATCCAATCTGCTACCTCCTTCATTTCCTTCTTGTTCCTGTCTCAAGGTTTACATGCATTTGGATGGAGGCTTCTAAGTGAGGAATTTGCTATGGTCTCACAATGAGAAGAAGAATTGGCTCTTTGGATGAGTTCTGAGGCAGCCTCCCTAGGTAGCTCAGTACAGAAGCCCAGGATATCCCCTTCAAAAGGTCTGGCTCTCTTTGCTCACTGGTTCCTCTTTAGTACTCTCTTACCCTCTGTCTCCTGGACTGAACTTCCATCTGTGTCAAACTGGAAGTCACACAGTAGGCACTGTTTATTTTATTAGAGAAACAGTGAGGCCTGTCTCAGCAATGGAGAGCTTGCTACCTTTCCTGATATCTGAAGGGCTGCTTCACCTTAAGCTCATAGCCTTCTTTATTTTCCTGGCCAGCTGGTGGTTCCACTAGGAGCTGTCGACATTGCTGGGGTGGGGGTCAGAGAGACCCATGTGAGGCAGGGAATGTGTGGTTCTTCTTCCTGAGGTTCATTGGCTTTTATTTCTGCTTACTCAGTCTTATGACCTAATTGTCTTGTTTCTTCTCTCCTATTGCATTTTCTCCTGATTATCCCCCTCCTTCTTCCCTTACTTCTTTAGTCCAAGGCAGACAAAAGCTGCATTAATGATCAGCTGTGGAGGAGCAGTCATCCAGGTGCCTTTGTGTTTCCACCTAGAGCTCTGCATGCATGTTTAAGCAATCCCTTTTCATC
>VMDO01001048.1:79843-138325 GCA_007922755.1 Pedetes capensis
AAAAAAAAAAAAAAAAAAAAAAAAAAAAAAACCACCAAGCCTTATGGCTCTCAATTTATTCCATCTGAAACATGTGACCAGACATGAGCACGTATACCTAAGCTACATATAAGGCAAACCACAATTCAGTTCATTAACTATGCTGTCAATTCTGGTTTTTATTGCATGCCCCAGAATTCATACATTGAACCCCTAATTCCTAATATGTTTGTATTAGAGTTGGAGTTTTAGGGAGATAACGAGGCTTAGATGAGATCATGAGGGTAAGCCCTTTGTGATGGTGTTAGTGCCCTTGTAAGGAGAGACAGCAAAGAGCTTTCACTGTCTTCTATAAGAAAACACATTGAAAAGGTAGGTAGTTTGTCTACAAGTCAGGAAAAAGACCCCTCCCCTGACACAAATCAGCTGGTACTTAGATCTGGGACTTCTAGCTACCAGAGCTATGTGAAAATAAATTTCTGTTGTCTCAGTCACCCAGCCTATGGTATTTTGTTATGGTAGCTGAGCAGACCAATACAAATTCCTAAGCTAATTATTTGCTATCTGCCATAACGTTTGTTTCCCAAATGTGCAATTTGCACTCAAATCTGCATGTAAATTGAATTAGCTAATTAATACAGGTGTAAAGTACCTCAGGATAGGAGTCTCTGGTGACTTCATTTCTCATTAATTTCCATGTATTTATATATCTTCACTTTGGACTCCTGGATTAAACTACTCTGGCTTCTCATTTAACAGTAAAGTACTCAGACAATGTTATTTAAATGCTCCTCTGTCCACATTGCTTTGATGTCTTGATTCTTCCTTGAAACCTTACTCTTACCTATGCTTAAATTAGCCTCTTGGGCTGAGAACCCAAGCAGTGATACCATTTTGTGGCAAAGCCCACATTTGTGTTCATTTCCCATATCTTTTTCTCTCCAGTAGTGTGGTAAGAATTAAAGAGTAAAATGCAGGTATCTGGTTTCCTTTTTAGGAGTAGAAAGAATTAAAATGGCTAGCTGGTCCATGACAGAAATGATGATACCTAATATCTATGGGTTCTAACTCCATATGTACATCTCATTTACTCCTCACAGTGAGTCCTATAAAGTAAAGGTTATTATCGCCATTCGATGGATGATGAAAGTGAGGTAAAGAGAGATTAACTGCCAAACATTACACAACCAGTGGGTAATTTAGTCAGGATTTGAATGTAGACCATCCAAATCCAGAGTCCACATACCTGACTATTAACTTCCCAGAAGTACTCACTGGGCACAACATCTAAAAGGCGCAAAAAGTCAAAGCAGACGATTATAAGAGGCAGCAGTTAGCATCCTCAATCTATCTCATTGCTTCTTGGCAAGGGTTTATACATTTACTATTTCTGTCTTTTTGCTTTTTAATATTATTTTTAGTTACTATACAAATTAATGGATTTCATTAAGACATTTCCATACATGCATATCATTGTACATGGCTCATGTTCATTTCCCCCTCCCCCCTTTTATTCCTCTTCCCACTTACTCTTTCTTTTGTAGGGTAGGATTGCTACATATGGCAGTTGCCACTTAGCTCTGGGTTGCCATGTGGGAGTGCTCCTGAAAGGATGCATATTTAATACTGCACTGAGTACCTTTCTTCAGTCAAGAAGAGAGTGCCACTGGGGATATTTAAACATATGTGTGTTAGGAGACACTGCTGGGTAAAGCCAGTAACCTTTTACTCAGTTTGGAGTCTGAGCTCAGCTACTTTAGATTCCTGTAACACTGCCCAATGCTTTGCTTTAGTAGTACTGATTTTTACACACAGCATCTCCATTTGTCAATTTTAGGGCAGAAGGCATTGGGGCCACACTTAGGGAATGCAGGTCATTCTGACAGCAGCATCCTTTTATTGGGCTGGCCACCTCTTGGGCATTGAGAACAGAATAACCCTCAATTTCCTGCTTCCAGCAGGGTGGTACAAATAACTGCTGTCAGACAGACCATTAGACAATACAAAGATTCCCTACAGACAGACTTAAGAACTTGTAGCATCTGCCTTCAGTTATGGGAGGCCATAACAAAACATGCTCTCATATGTCTACTTAAATAGTTACATAAGGCAGTACAGAGTAGCCTTCGATCAACATGTGTTGGGCTGATGGAAATTTGCAAGAGGCAAGGCTAAGTGTGCCAAGGGGTCCCCTACCCCCAGTCCAAATTTATCTCCTCCTTTCAGAGCCTACAGGCACTTAGAGATCCTGTGATAAGACATGCTCCTATAGTTACTGTCCCAGTGGTCCTCTGATTACCTCCTGTGTCTTCGCTCATGAGACTATAGTCTTTTCAACTACAGGGAGCATACTGTGATAGAAAAAGCACTGCTTTTCGAGTCCTTATCCTAAATGTACCAATGATCACAATATTTAACCGTTTTTCCCTCATTTGTGGTTGTGATGGCTAATTTTATGTGTCAACTTGGCTGGGCTCAGATAGCTAGTCAAATATGATTTGGGGCATGTCTCTGAGGCTGCTTCAGGAGGAAGTTAGCATAAGTAAACTGAGTGAAGAAGATCCTCCCTCTTTGATGTTGGTGTGCATCATCCAACGTGTTGAGGGCACAAATAGAACAAAAAGACAGAAAGGGAAAATTCTCTCTCTCTTTTTGAGCTGGGACATCCATCTTCTGCCCTTGGACACCAGAGCTTCTGATTCTTGAGCCTGAAGACTCCAAGGTTTACACCTATTTGAATCTCAGTTCTCAGCCTCAGCCTGGGAGCTATATCACTAGCTCCCCTAGTTCTCAGGTCACTGGACTCAGACTAAATCACACCACCAGCTTTCCTGGTCTCCAGCCCACAGATGGCATCCTGTGAGACTTCTCCGCCTCTGTAACTCTGTGAGACAATTCACAGAATATAATTCCTTTTATATGTGGATATAAATCCTGCTATTTCTGTTTCTCTGGAGAACTATAATACCAGCTTCTTCCCAATGTTGTTACAAAGACTCAATCCTTACAACACGTGATGGCTTCTTGATGAAGTAAATGCTAACTTCTTTTTCCTCTCTTCATTGAAGGAAGGGATTTTATCCATAGCTTCTGCATGCCTATCTCCTAGTACAAACCTTGGCACACAGTAAATACCAGAGGATGCTTGCTGAATACATATATCTTATCCTTTCTGTTCTATGTTAAAATTCTCCACCTGTTGGTTATCTATTTGGTTCTCAATTTTAATGTCAGTAATATCTAATTTATCAATTATTTTCTTTTAGCATATAAGATGTGAGGAAGATGACAAGGTTCATTTTTTAATATTACTATCCAATTATTCAAACACCATTTATTAGAAAGAGCATTCTTTCCCTAGTACAGTAGCACTGATAATGGAAATTAGGTAGATGCATATGTGTGGATTAATTTCTGGACTCAATTATGCTCCATTTGTTTCTTTGTTTAAACATGGACCTATTCCCCATGGTCTTAATTATTGTAATTTTATAGAATGTTCTGGAATCTGAGCATGTAATTCCTCCAACTTTTTATTGTTAAATATAGTCTTGTTGATCCTAGATAGTTTTTATTGCCCTTTAAGGTTAGAATGAACTTGTCAATTCCCAAAAATGCCTGGAATTTAATTTAGGATTCCATTAAATTATGACCTCTCAACCCAACACTATTGGAATTGTGGGCCAGATAACTATTTATTGTGGGGTAGGGAGGCAGTTCTGTGCATTGCAAGATGTTTAGCAGGCTACCTGGTCTCTACTCTCGAGATGCCATAGGACTTCCCCAAATTGTGACACCCAAAATGCCTCCACAAATAGCCAGATGTCCTCTAGGGATCAAATTGCCACCCCTTCCCTATTGTTAACAACTGCATCAGATCTTTAGATCAACTTGGAGAAAATTGACATTTTAATGATGTCAAGCCTTTCAATGTATGAAAATGGAATCTATATTTATTTAGGTCTTTTTTCTATCTCAGCAAGTAGTTTTAAAATGTAGAGTTCTTGAATATTTTATGTTAAATGTATCCCAAGGCATTTGATATTTTCTGCTACAGTAAGTAGTAATTTTCAAATTAATTTTCTAGTATTTTTTCAGTACTGGGGGTTGAACCCATGGCTTCATACATGGTAGGTAAGCACTCTACCACTGAGCTATATTCCCAATACCTTTTTATTGTTTATTTTTTAGATAGGGTCTCACTAAATTGTGTAGGCTGGTCTCTGGCCTTGAACCTGTGATCCTCCTACCTCAAACTTCCAAGTAGCTGGGGTTATAGGCATGCACTATAGTGCCTGGTTTCTAATTGTTTTTAACATATTAAAAAATTCATTTTTTATATTGGTCCGGTATCCAGCACTCTGTTGGGGAGCCCTTTCAAGTTTTCTACAAATGTAATCAAATCACTCTTAGATAAAGACAGTTTAACCTGTTGTGATCTTTTTGTCTTTTATTTCTTTGCCTAGTCTTATTGCATTGGTTAGGACTTTAAGTACAATATTCAATATGTACAGTGCTACTTGGTATCCCCATCTATCTCCTAACTATAGGGGAGAAGAACTCAGTATTCTACAATGGAGTATAATACCCTTTATCAATTTTTAAAGTTCCCTCTATTATTGATTTATTGAGAAATGCTATTGAGTAAGCATTGAATATTATAAAATTCCTTTTGCATCTATTGTGATGACCAAGTACATTTTCTTCTTTATTCTGTTGGTATAATGATCTACATAGATTGAGTTTTATGCCAAGTCAATCTTGCATTTCTATGATAAGTCCTGCACAATAGTAAATTGTGATTAAATCATGATTAGTTGTGATTTGGGAGAAGGACCCAGAAACCCAGTCCTGAAACAATCAACCATTGAAAACTCTATGAATAGCAGGGAAGCACTGACATGGTGCCAGACATGGAACAGTGTCAGGTAATGTTTCCTCTGCTGTACATAGGGTCACTATGAATCGGACCCAACTCGAGGGCACCTGACAACAACAAGAAGTTGTGATTTAATATATCATTGAAGCCTATTGAGGATAAGTGTTGTGGTTTGGATCTAAACGTCCCCCAGAAGTCCTGTGTTTGAATATTGGGTCCCTAGCTGGTGGCACTATTTGTAGAGGCTGTGGAAACTTTGGGAGGTGGAACCTAAGCTTTAAGGAAGTAGGTCACTGAGGGCAGGCCTCTGGAGGTTTTTACCCAGACACATGGTTCTGGTCTCACTCTCCTCTCTTTGCTCTGCTCCTGATCTGCCATGCTGTGAGGTTCTGTGCCATTGGCCCCACCATGCCTGCCTTGCTACCATACCATATGCATGCCCTGCTTCTATGGACAGAAATCCTCTAATGAGCTTCCAGTAAATATCCTCCTCCATAAGTTTGTTTAGGTCAGTTTCTCTGTCACAGCAATGTGCCACCTGACTAATAGGGAAAGATTTAAATTTTGATACAGGGTCTGACTATATAGCTAAGGACGGCCTCAAACTTTTTCCTCTCCTGCCTCAGTTTCCCAAGTGCCAGGATTACAGATGTGTGCCACCATAGTTGGCTAAGAAAAAACTTCTTAAACATACATAAAAATATAACATTCGTGTAATTTTTGTTATCAGTGCTGCTACACTTATGGTAAGGATACTTTTTCAAATATGAAGAAATAACAATCATATGGAGAGGAATGAACCTTGAACTTTATCTCATTTTTAATGTGCTAAAATGTAGCATTTTAACTATTTTAACTATTTTAAGTGTATATTTAACTGGTATTAAGTTCAATCACATTGTGCAACCATCACCACCATCCATGTCCAGAATATTTTTCATCTTCCCACATCAAAACACTATAATAAAGCTGACTGTTTTGGCACATCCTGCCATCCCAGTGACTTGAGAGGCTGAGGCAGGGGGATCACCAGTTCAAGATCAGAGGCAGCCTGTGCAAATTAGCACGACCCTGTATCAAAGTTAGAAAGTAGTAAGTGGGCTTGGGGTATAGCTCAGTGGTAGAGAACTTGCCTAGGATGCGTAAGGCCCTGGGTTTAACCCTGTAGTGCCTGAAAAAAAAGAAAAAAACAACCAGTACTCCATTAAACAATTATTCCCTATTGTTCCCCCTCTTAGCTCTGGAAACTACCATTCTACTTTCCATCTGTATAAATTTGATTCTGCCAAGTACATCATATAAAGTAGAATCATACAGATTTGTCTTTTTGTGGCTAACATACTTCACTTAGCATAATGTCTTCAAGGATCATTCAAATTGTAGCATATGTCAGAATTTCCTTGCTTTTTAAGAATAATATTTCATTGTATACATATGCCATATTTTAGTTATTCCTTTATCCGTAAATGGACAATGGGTTGCTTCCACTTTTGGGCTGTTGTGATTAATGCTCTTATGAACATGAGTATATAAAATCTCTTCATGTCCCTGCTTTCAATTATTTTGGGTATGTATCCAGAAGTGGAATTAGTGGTATGTGGTATATGGTAATTCTATTTGTATTTTTTCGGTAAGGCAATGCAAATGAGACAAGACAAAGAAATAAAAGGAAATGGCTTGCTGTTATTCCACAGCAGCTGTACCATTTTACATTCCCATCGGTAGTGCCCAAAGTTTGTACCTCACATTTTATACAGAAATTAATTTGAGCTGTATTATAGACATACTTTTGAATGGCAAAACAATAAAGCTTCTAGAAGAAAACAAGGGCAAGTAGCTTCATGATCTTGAGATGCTGTTTTGATGGCAGAGTTTTGATAACTATTGATAGCTTTTGGATGTGATGCTAGGTTACAAAGGATGAAATTCCATTCTCTGAGGTGTTTTAATTACCTTGCACAATATCTTATATCTTCTGTTGAATTTGAGTGCCTTTAAATAGAAATGCATGCTCCAAATACTTTAGCCTTCATCACTCCCTAAGGACTTTCCTCAAATGAATTGTTTTTTCTCTTCATTTACCTGCTTGGATCCTGAGACATCTAAGTTGATGATCCTTTTCTAAGTCAGTATCATACCAAGTTAGTATCTAAGGTAGTATCATATCAAGGAACTATTACTGATATGTGTTTTAATTAGAGACTCACTGCATAGACATGTGTGCGTTATCAAAGGACATTTATTGTGGTTATCATAATGGATCTTTGTTCTGCTGGCCCAAGACTCTCAATCATTACTGTTATAACTAAGAAAATGTTGAAAATCCCTCACACTGAAGAGTTTCTTATTTAGTACATAATTAAAGTTAAGGTTGTTTTTGTTGTTGTTAGGTGCCATTGAGTCATGTCCAACTCATAGCGACCGTCATAGGATTTTCAGTGGCTGATTGTTTCGGGATTGCCTTGGGAGTAGATTGCCATGTCCTTCTCCCATTTTTGTGGTGCTGGGAATTGAACCCAGGACCTCAGAGACTGCAGAAGGGCATTCTACCAACTGAGCTAAATCCCAGCCCTAAAGTAAGGTAACAGGGTGTAAACTTGCACAAGTGATATAGGGCAGGTTCCATAATTACTATGTCTCTCCATGTATGTGTAAAGCATGCATGTCAGGCCACAGAGAAATGCCTCCTAGCCACTGTGCCATTTGTGAGAGATGACAAGATAAGAGTATCGGTGCTCATAACTTCACAGTTACCAAAGATGGGTGGGAATAGGGAGCTTTCTGAGATTCTGGCTTGTATTGCAATTCTATCTGAACATGATCCAGTCCAGAACGTGCAAACTAAAGAATAAAAAGTAATGTTTTCTCTTAGTATCTTATGTAGACATCCTCAGCAATATTGAGGTCAATTCAATGGAGGTGGTCAGGATCTCATAAAAAAAGATATCCAAAATGAAAGACACAAAATGAGGAACACATTTGAGAGGCAGCAAGTAATTTGGTGTTGCTGGAGCACAGGGTACCAGAAAGAGGCTAGGATAAGGTAAGTTAACCAAGGATCCTGTTATTGAAAAAAGCAATTTAAGGTGGAACCACTCACTCATTCCACCTCTCCCAATGTGACCTTGAAAAGGAGCAATAAATTTGAATCTTCATATATTAGTTAATTATTACACATCAACTTCTTAATCATTTTCCTTATCCAATGTGGTCTTTTATCTTAGCAAATGATTTAAATTGATAATCATGCTTCTAGTTAAAACATTTCTATTTGACAGTCAAAGCTGGGTCAGAAGGAGGGATAATGTGGTAGGAACTTTAAATTTCTAACAAGTAAATTAAACGTAAAAACAGATATCAAAAAGATAAATGAAGCTGTGCATGGCAGCACACACCTGTAATCCTATCATTTGGGAGTCCAAGGCAGAAGGATCTCAAGTAGCCTAAGTAGCCAGCCCAGGCTACTTAGGAAAGTCCTGTTTCAAAAAACAAATAAAGATATCTGAAAACCAGTTGAGATAGTGAATGGATGTAACTGATATAACTGTCTGTCATTTTTGTACCTAAGGATAGAAAATTAGATTAACAAACACTTATTGAACATAAGGAGAATCTTGTAACATACCATTATATTTACTGAATATATTAGCTACCTCTACAAACTTCGTATGATGCTCGAAACTTTTTGATAATTTTGTTCTATACTCAAAACACTCACGAAATTGGTGCTATCTCCATTATTCAAAATAGAAGAGTAAAGATTGTTTTCCAGCGGGCTGCCCTGCCTTGTGTTGGTACCTCCACCTTCCTCAGCCCAACTCCATCCAACATCTGTGCTGCCGCTTTTCATTTTCCTAAAACACAGCTACTCCTTCCCCACCAAATAATATTAAATGGCTCACCATTGTGTACCATATAAAGTCTCAGTTCATATTCATGTTCAAGATTTGTTCTCCTGTCCCTCTTAATCTCTTGAATTTTGTTCTAATTTTCTTTCCAGATTTATCTCCCATTATTCACTCCATAGATCTGACACTTATCAAACCAATGCTGTTCTATTGGTTTACTGAGACATGTACAGGAATAATTGACACCATAAGATGAATGCAGGCTTCCTCTGTTTAGACTGCTTACACCAACTTGTCCTTTAAGATACTTCTTCACTTTTATAGCCCAATTCAAACAGCATCTCCTTTGTGAAGTTTTCCCTTATTTTGAAATGTCTACAGTATTTTACATTCACTGGAGTTAAAAGTTAATAGCCAGTGTAACAGAAGTCCCATCTGAGCCCATAGGGAAGGCAGACTTCTCTAAACCTGTGTGGCAAGTGGTGGAGCCTCCCGATAAACACAGGAGGCAAAGGGGAAGGGGTGGTAAGCAGGTTGGTGCACAGGCTCCTGCAAACAGAGAATGGGAAATGGAGAAGACAGCACAAATTATGTCTCCTAGCCTTGTCCCAGACTGGTTGGTGTCTGGACTTACAAAGAAGGGAGATACTGGGCAAAAGTAAATAGAGTTGTTTTCACAGAGTATAGAGACATAAAGGCACAAGCAAGCTTGGAGTCATCCCTCTGTAAAAGAGTATACTATGAAGACAGAAGGAGAGAGAGCTCTTCTCTGTGCTCTTCACTGACCATGGCACAGCCTGGCATCTTCAGTGCTCCAGCATCTCAGCTTCAGTAAAGCCTGCAGAGCTAAACACCGTAGCAGGGAATCATGTGAGGGTGAATAAGTCACTTTACTTGTGAGCTTATATGAATTCTTAGAATCCTGAGAAATCCCTCCAAACATCTGAAAGATGCCATAGGTGGCCAAGTCCTTGTGTAAGGCAACCTGGGACACATGCCTACAGAATTTGAAGTACTACTATTGATCTCATTTCATTTATGTGCATAGACAGGTAAGACCTGAAAAAAAACTATAGCTAAAATGACATTCATCTATGGTGTGAAATTGTTTAAAACCTATCTATATACAAGTACCTGATTTGATCACCATAACAGTCATGTGAGATAGGTATTTTTATTACCAGATTTTCCCCATAGCAATGAATTTGAGCATAGTGTGTATTGTGGAATGGGTCTAGGACTTGTCAGCTGACCTAAATCTAGGCTTTTATTCTTCTGCATATAGTTGAGCTGGGTGGTCCTGGATAAATCCCAACTTCTCTGAGTTTCAGTTCCTTACTCTCAGATGAGACTAACAATCCCTTCTGCATGGGGATGCCATGAGATTCTGAGATGATGAACAAATCCTGTACAATTGTGAGAAATTATTATGGCATGTGTCTTTCTACCACTGCATTCATCTTATGGTGTCAATTGTTCCTGTACATATCTCAGTAGACCAAAAATACTGCAAGAAGCAAGCATGAATTATCTGTGTTGACTTGTCTTTCATAGAGCAGGATTTCAATACAATGGTGTGGCATTCTGCAGGAGTGGTGAGCTTTCTGTCTCTAGTACAAACCTGGTAGGGAGGATCCAAAAGGCAGAATGGCTTAGACCAGACACCCATTCTGAAAGCCTAAGGTTATTTATTAAGCCAGCCAGATATATAATAGATTCAGCTATAATAGGTCAAATCAAGGTTCCCAGGATCATAATACATGGCTAAGATAGTTGGAATATTAACCATCAAAAGAGAGCAGAGGCTGGCAAATTTTACCTGTAAAGGGCCAGAGAGTAATCATTTTAGGCTTTGTAGGTCACTTTGTCTCTTTGACAATTACTCAACTCTGCCATTTGACCATGAAAGCAACTGTACATAGACTAAGGGAATGGGAGAGACTGTGTCACAATTAATTATATTTAAAACACAGGCAGTAAGCCATACTTGGCCCTTGGGTGAAGGTTTGCCAATCCATGAGGTATGGCTTGTCTTGTTGCCAAGGAAGATTCACAACAAAAAGCTGAAAGTAAAACCAGGTGGTGACACAGAGTGGGAAAGAGGAAAATCAATGAGGAAAAGTAAAGTTCTCCAGTGAGTTTCAAACATTAAAACGAATAAGTACAAAACTGGGGAAAAATTTCATGCATGCTGTTCATTGAATTGGATCGATGCAAACTCCATTCTAGGATTTCAAAAGTTAAAAAAAGAAGAGTTTGGGGGTTCCATTGCCTGAAAGATCATTATGGGACAAAAAAGCACTATGTAGCTTCTAAGAAAATCTAATGTGCTTTAGGTTCCACTTATGAGAAACAGCACCAGAATGAACAAGGCCATACTTCCAAGAGAGCATTTGTGTCTGAGTCACCACTGGGCCCCTTGTGCCCATCACAGTGTCTGACAGATAGAAAGAGCTTCCTGGGAAAGACTTCCACTGCTTTGCTCTTGTTAGAACCCTCTGTTATCCTAGTGTCTCCTCTGTGCAAGCCCTGTGCTAGGTTCAAAGGGGAAGCAGTGGTAGCTAAGTTTAAGAGCTGAAACACCTCTCGAGGAGAGCACAGAGGTGTAGGGTAGAGAAAGAGTTCCAGGCAGATGGGCAGCACCACAGTCTATTCTAAGATTCTCTGGCTGGGGCTCAATTCCACTCTCTTTCCCTTCTGAATCCCAATTACAATGCAGGTTTCTAAAATATGAGGGGAAGGGGCCATCATACTTTCTAAGATGTCTTAATTTCAGTTTTGTTTTTAGTGAAAATATGTGCCCTTAGTGGGAGAGAAGAAGTAAATGTGTTGACATGTTTAAAAAAACATTTGGAATATTTCAAATGAGGCTATAAAGGGAGATGAAGTTAAAGAACCAGCAGGTCTATTGTGGGAGTTCTCATAGACACCAATAATATGCTTGCAAAGGAACTAATTATATTTGGACAGGACTATGTGCCTGGTAAAATAATTAAAAATAAATTGCTCTCCTTGGCGATGCAAACTACCAAGTGTTAAAGCAACCTTTTTGGTCACATGGGCAGCAAACAGATGTGTTTTCTCAAGTCTGGTAGGTAGTATTGATTGATATCCAATTCTGGCTACAACTGGGCCCAAACAGCTTTTGGAACAATGGTGAGGAGATCCTAGGCCCAGTGGCAACAGCTCTTGAAAGCCTTAAGCCATCATGTCCCACTCTTGGAATTTTCCAGGCTGAGATCAAGGGATGCTGAGGAATCGAACTTGGTCTGCTGCTTTTCTTGACCTCTATCCCCACTACCATGGAGTGGGTGGGGGCTTTACTGATACCTCCTTCAAACACTACCCCAGCCCTTTCCTATTGCCCCAAGCTGTCAGGTCAAAGGAAATAAGGTCCTGGTCAGGCACCAGAAGCCAATGGGCCTTTTGTTGTTGGAGGTGGAGCGGAGGAAGAGGAGACATAAGGTTTTAGGAGCTATTTTGAGCACTGTTGCATGAAACAAACAAAAGTTTTTCTTCAGCAGTAATTTAAGTCTTAAAGCACAAAGTCCAACAAATACTCCCAAAATCTCAGGCTATAAAGTGTCATCCTTTTGTCAAAAAACGCATACAGATTAGATACCTACTCTAAGGTTCCTGAGTAGGCATTTGTAGATGGGATTGTTGTTGTTAGGTGCCATCAAGTCAGGTCCGACTCAGAATGACCCTGTGTACAACAGAATGAAACACTCCCTGACACTGTGCTATGCCTGGCCCTATGTCAGCGCTTCTCTGCTATTCATAGGGTTTTCAATGGCTGAGTGTTTCAAGGTGGATTCAGGAGTGGGCTGCCAGGTTCTTCTCCCATTTTTGCAGTGCTGGGGATTGAACCAAGGTCCTCAGAGCATGCAGAGCAGCCGTCTACCAACTGAGCTAAACCCCAGCCCTGTAGATAGGATAGGGGAAGAAAATTTGATATCTGTCTGGAAAGAAGTTCCATTTTGGTTGGGGAGACAGATTTTAGGTAAATGAGCACATGTTCTCAACTCCTTTTGCCTTGCTGACATCAGGCTCTCTCCTCTTCCTAGAGCCAGTGTGACAGAGTCAGCCTATGTTTCCAGGGAAATCAGTGATGTAAAGAGGAGCCAAGGAGAGGGAAGGCCCATTGGGGCTCTGCTACAAGAACTCATTTGATCCTGTGGCTGTGCGAGGCAGGCACATCTCTCCTTACCAACAGGACTTGGACCCTCATGAGGTGAGGACCATGTAAGCCAGCTAGTGATACTATCTCCTAATGGATACAGCGGGGGGGTGAGATTACAAAGAAACACCTATAGGGTCTGGCACCACACAAGTTTCAATGAATGTCCCCTTGCAACCCTGATAACTTGCCCAAGGCGCATAGGCTGGTGAAGCAGGATTCGTTTACACCCTGGTCAGTCCCATCACAAAGTACCACCGCCCTCCCTCCACAGTCCTCCAGCTGCAGGTGGCTCTAGGGGTTCAGTAATCTTCATCTCCTTCTTCGACTTCCCTCCTGAACGCGGTTGAGCCTCTGGCCCCTTTCATGTCTACCCAGAGAGCCTTTTCTTTTTGTGTGCTGAGACTCAGCCTTGCCAACTTCCTGGCCTTCCAGTACAAGCCAAGGAAGGAAACAAGTAGAAGAATGACGAGGATGAAGGGGCAGATGACTAGGAAGTAGAGTAAAGGTGTTGATGAGCAGATCCTGGAAGGGAATGTGGGCTCTGCAACAAAAGGGAGAAAAACACAGAGAATAATCACTGTCCATCTTCTCCGGGCTAATAGAGCATGCACCCTTTTCGTTGTGCTGTTAGAGGCAAACACATGTACAGATGATGGGGCTAAATGGCACAGGCCCCTCAGTCGAGTGTGAGAGCACAGGGCAGAGCCCTAGGGGAGGCCTTAGGCTGTGTGCGCTGCCCTCCCATTGCATGCAACTCCCCCTTGCTCCTCAATTTCCAAGCACCAGAGATTCCAATGACCTACTTAAAACTACCAGCCAAAATGAAAAACAAAACCAAAAAAGAAAACCTCTCCTTTAATCTTCTCTCCTCAGAAAAGATATCTATAATTCAGCCCTCATTCTCAACTGTGATGCTGAATTTTTTACTGAGTTATTCCCTTGGCTGCTTCTGAAACCCACACACCACACTGCACTGTCCTTACAAACAGCTGCACTTGCTGACAGGGGCTCTTCTCTCCCTGGCCCACACCTGACCCTCCAAGCCCCTAAGTGGGTTATTACCCACTCCTTGGCCAGGCTGCTCACGGTCACTCCCTGCTCCTAATCCTCCAGGCCAGGTGACCAGCCTAGCTGGATCACATTTCCTCTCTTGCTCCTCTCTTCCTACCTTGCTCTGGGCACAGTTCTTCTCATACCTCACACAGCCTTTGTGTAGGCCTCTTTCTTTCCCTCTGAATCCCCTACTTTGTTTCATGATAGTTGCCTGAGTATGTCTGATAGTGTCAGTTGTTTCTCCATACCCAACACATGTGCTCCATACTTTTGCTGGTCTGAACTAAATCGGATTCACTGCAACCACACAGGCCAAAGATGTGACCTAAAGGCACACTGAATCGCAGGGCCCTTGGCCAGGGGCAGTCCACCAGGAATTACCATCAGCACACAGGCATGTGGAGGGAGCACAAGCTGCCTCAAAGTGGCTCCTGGCCACCTGACCAGGGAACAAAGTGAACAAGATCACACGCACCACACGTCCCAGGAAATAGTGCCTTGGTCAAAAGACCAGGTTTATAGACTCTTAGAGCAGGAAGTACTCCCTGCTTAAAGGGATACCAAACAGTAAATGTAGTGTTCCAACTACATTTGTTTATAACATGATATTTGAAATCAGAGCTGTTCTGAAAAATCCAATGTTAACAGTTTTGTTGTTTAGGTGCCGATGAGTCAAGTTCAACTTCTGGGTTTTCAATGGCTGATTGTCTGATAGTCACTGTGCTTTTCTTGGAAAATTGCTAGTGACAGAAGCAATTTCTTCTTCAAAAGTTAAATTCTAGAATTCACAGAATTATAGACTCTTAGAGATGAAAACAGGTAGGTAGGTCATTTTGACTAACTTTTGGCTGCAAGAATTCCCTTTTTGGCAGTACCAATGCATTTTACAAGTTGAAGAATACTTCTTTGTTGTAAATCAAGAAAGAAGTTAGACATTTGCTCAAGTCCGCATTGTGTACTCCTGGAGGGTAGGACCTGTCTTGTGTGTTGCTTTATCTTGTGTGGCACCTTGTCCAGAGGGCCTCCATGGAGCCTGGTAACTAAATTAGGTACATGAGTGCCTTCTCATGGGGAACCTAGGGATGGCCACTATCATGTCACACAAAGCAAAGATCCTCACTGAACATTAGGTTAGCAGCTCTGAATGACCTGCACAAAGGTACAAGAGTTTGTGACCTGGATTCTTCCTGGTCTCATTTGTATTCCCCACCCTAAAGACAGAGCTAAGTTTTGAATTCTTCACTGTCCTGTCTCTACATCCAACCAGACTCCCTTCCCAAATGATCTGGTTTGACTGCAAGTATTCTTCCAGGTCCATCTGACTATACTAGCAGGAGTGGTTAAAAAGAGGCACAGACAGCAATACTGTCAGAGGATGGATCTGCAGAGTCCAGGTGTTAAAGCACTAGTCATGGGCATTTGTGCAGAGCAGTAAATGAGCACTAACTATAGGTCAGAGAACTGGGTTCAAATCCTTACTCTTCTACTTACTCTTACTCACATTGGATAACTGACTTATCCTCTCTAATCATTAGTTTTCTCATCAACCAAACAGATAATGCATAGTATAGCATTTAGCCCAGTTCCTAGAGCAAGTATTGAGTCAGCAAACAATAAATATGAGCTGGAGTGCTATTGGGAAAACTAAGAAAATCACAGGCAATCTTCTCCCAGACAGAACAAGGCCAGAGCCTGCTGGTTCCCCACACAGGGACCACAGGTACTATAGTTTAGATCTCAAATGTCCTCCAAAGAACCATGGGTTAAAGGCTTGGTCCTCAGTTTGGTACTATGGGAAGACAATGGGACCTCTAAGAGGGGGTCCTAATGGGACATCATAGGCCACTCAGGGTGTGCCCTTGAAGGGGACTATAGAATACCAGTTTCTTTCTCTTCCTCTCTCTTTGCCTCCTGGATTCCAGGGTTGAACAGCTTCCTTTTGCCACATACCCTAACCATGATATATGACTTTACCACAGGCCCAAAGCAACAGACCAACTGAACACGGACTAAAAACCTCCAAAATATGAGTCAAAATAAACCTTTCTTACTTATTAGTTGATTATCTCAGATACTTTGTCACAGTGATAGAAAGCTGACAAATATGACAGGCTTGGCCATTTTCCTTTGCAGGCTAAATCTCTCCCTTGGCTCTCTGATCCTCCTGTCCCCAGACTTGGATGACATTCAGTTGACAGTCAAATAATTATGTAGGAGATTCTGGCTTCATTTTCTAGTCATGGGGGTGGACAATTTTGAGGTGAGAGTATGTGGTCACAAGTGTCATGGTTGCAAGGATAGTGGTATGGTAATTGTGAGGTGGGACTGACACATAGAAGATGGGAAGAAATCTTGCACTGGGCTTTTCCTCCCCGGAGACTCTAACTAACCTTCAGCATAAAGGGACTGCCAGAGGGCTTGACTGTCTTAATGGGGAAGAGGCTGCTCTGCTTAGCACGATCTGCCATCAAAGGATGGCAAAGTGCACTCCTCACAGCGCTGATTTGGCCGACAGCTAGCGACTGTCTGCTCCAGTGCTTCTAAATCACGTCTCCTGGGAGGGCAGTGTTTGCTCTGGATCCCACAATCACCATTTCCCACCATCTGCCTCTCACCCGTATTTGGATTAGAAGTGGTGACACTTGAAACCATTAAGGTTTGGCATTTTGAATCGATCTGAGTAAGTGCCCAATGCTCAAAGTACAAGGCCTGCAAAACAGAGCCAAGAATGTAATGAGAACTCTTCATCATGAGACTTAGTTTATAACTTGCTCCCACCCACAGCCAAACAGTACAAGGAGCCTTCCTTTTTGATTCTACCCCAGAAATACTGACTTATGAGAGGTGCAGGATAATGGCTACCAACTACTTCCCACCTTTATTTCAAAAACTTGGGCAACTAACTATGCCATGTGTGGCTATTCGAGAAAGCTGGCTCATGCCAAGAACTCAAAGTAGGACAATGTTCCCTGATAACAAGTGCATCCCAGAATAAATGACCTCATGATAGCATCAAGTTTCAATCTAATGGACACTCGCCTGCTCATTCTTTCTTCTAGTGTTTGCTGAGTGCCATGTGCCAGGCCTTGTTGAAGGCACTGAGGAAGCATAAACAAATGGCAGAGACTCTAGAAACATCAGTGTAGTAAGAAAGCATGTCTCCTTCAAGAAGCCACTTCCTAAGTAAACCCTCACCCAAATAGAGGCCAGGAAATAGTAACAAGTACTATGCTACCACAAGTAGTCCAGTCTCCAGAAAGCCTCACTGCCTGGCCTATCAATTAATCACAGACAATTTTCAGAATAAGACATTTATATCTAGGGTATGAAGGTGACACAAAAAGACTGAAGCAGCTGTATTTTCTGCCCTGGCTCCATCATGGGTAAGGATGTAAGAGAGAGAAGAAAAGGCAAGGTCTGTTCCTCTGGAATATGTTTCTTAAGTTTTCTGCCTTCACTTGAGCCACGTGTATAATAGCTTTATTATGTAATTCTAAAACTAACCAATCTGGGATGGCAAAATAGATGGGGTTGAAAATCATCTGAAAAGTGAGGATTAGCTGGTCACCATGGTGCAAGTCTGTAATTCCAGTGACTTGGAGGCAGGAGGCTCACAGGTTCAAGGGCAGAGGCATCCTGCATAACTTAGTGAGTGCCTTTCTCCAGGTAAAAAATAAGGGGACTTGGGGTGAAGCTCAGTGGTAGACTGCATGCAAAAAGTGTGCATGAGGCCTTGGGTTCAGCCCCCTGGGACTGCAAAAGAAAAAAAAAGAAAGAGAGAAAGAGAAAGAAAAGGAAAGAAAGAAAGAAAGGAAGGAAAAAAGGAAGGAAGGAAGGAAGGAAGGAAGGAAGGAAGGAAGGAAGGAAGGAAGGAAAGAGAGGGAGGGAGGGAAGAAGAAAGGAAGGGAGAAAGGGAGAAAGAAAGGAAGAAAATAAGAAAGGAAGGAAGGAAGGAAGGAAGGGAGAAAGGGAGAAAGAAAGGAAGGAAGGGAGGGAGAGAGAGAGAGAAAGAGAGAGAGAGAGAAGTGAGGATTAGTAGTAAATTATATTTGACCTGGATTTTGTTGACATACAGGACTGTGATTGTGATTCAGTAAATACCTAAGGCTCCTGGGTGTCAGGAAGGTGCTAAAGATGCTAAGAAGACAACCAGTCTGTGCCTTCTCAGAGTGTATATTCAGCAACAGTGATGGATGTGAAACAGGTGACTATAAGTGTGATGACTAAGAGAATCAGGAAAGTCACCAAGACTGTCGTAGCTCAGTTGATAGAGGAAGGATTAGATGTGGACCAGGGAAGGACACCATGGAGGAGCAGTGCAGTAAGGGGGAGGGACATTCATGGCCAGATGTTGGACCATCAGTCATATCTACACTTTACCTTCTTCCTTTCCATTGACTCTTTCCCCTCTATAATGTTAATATGTGCAAGTCTCTACCATTTTTAAAACAAAATGGAAAAAATAGAGAACTACAGCACATTTACTGGCCAAGTGTGATGGTGCATGCCTATAATCCCAGTTCTCAGGAGGCTGAGATAGGAGGATCACCTCAAGTTCAAGGCCAACCTGGTCTACATAGAGAGTTCCAGGCCAGCCTGTGCTACATAGTGAGATTCTATTTAAAAAGCCCCCAAAATTAAAATATAATCAAAATATGTCCACTGACACCTCTTCTCATTTGTTATTGCTTTCTTTCATTCTCTTTACAGCTTTTGAGAGATTAACCTGTATTTGATTTGCCTACTTACTCACTAATCAACACTGTAGGAGGACTTTTCTCATTACTTTTCTCCAGTTGTCCTAAATTGTCAAATTCAGTAGATAACTTCTTATTCTTATCTCAATTGACCACTTTGCAGAGTTTAGTCTGTTGTCTCTCCCTTCTCTCTTTATACCCTCTCTGTCCTTAGCTTCTACCATAGAACCAAACCTGGATTCTCCTCCTACTTCTTGATCATTCATTTCAGTCTTTTTCACGAGTGCTGCTCGGTCCATGTCAGGGGTCCATCCTTGAACATAATTATTGGTCATAAGTGGATGTCTCCTAATGTCCTACATGCCACAGATCCCACCTGGAAGTCCCAATGTCTATCAGATAGATTCTTCTTGATAAATCACAGGTACCCCAAGCTCAATTCCAGCTCAACTTATAAAAAGTTGAACTAATATCTTCCTCTAAACCTCTCTCCTGCATTACCTTGCCGAGTAAATGGCCCCATTGCTAACCTAAGCCAGAACTCAAAGTCTTCCTTCTTGATTTTCTTCTGCTTATTTGCTCCCCATATACATCGAATCAATCTCTAACTCCTGAAGATTGTACCTGATGCCTGATGCTTGTCCTTCTCTCAGTCTCGCTGGCACTGCCTGGACACAGGCCTCCATTTTGCCTCTTGGTTCCTAAGGTTTTCTGTAGTTCTCCCTGCTCTGTCTGCCTCCCCTCCAGGCCAGCTTTAATGCTGCTCCCAGTGAGAACTCTCTAAAATGCAAATCTGATGGTATCATTAACCTTCTTGAGCATGTTCAGTAATACCCCACGACTGTAATGAAATAGTGCCCTTCCTTTACTTCAAACTACACATATTTGAGACTTGTGTCTTTCCCCGTTCACTGCTCTCATTTTTTGCCATTGCACCATATGGACCACAGTTTCTACCATTCTCAACTACTGAAGTTCCTGGAATATAACATGATGTTTGTTCCAGGTGCAGTGGCACACACCTGTTATCCCAGCAACTTGGGATGCTCAGGCAGGAGGATCGTTAAGTTTGAGGCCACAGCAGCCTGCACAACTCAGTGAGACTCTACCTGAAAATAAAAAATAAATAAATAAATAAAAAGGGGCTGAGGGTTTGGCTCAGTGTTGGAGTGCTTGCTTAGTATGCACGAAGCCCTGGGTTCAACCCCAGCCCTGAAAAAAAAAAAAAAATCCTATCTTTCAATCATCTTGTGCATACTTTCTTTTCCTCAAATATCTTTCTTTCTTTTCTCAGTCCTCATTCTCTAGGGAACTCCCTACCTGGCCCCTCACCATAGCTCTGTTGTTCCCTCGGCACCCTGGGGATATTTCTTTGATGATACTTCTCACATTGGGCATCACTTTCTGGACTCTATGCTCTGGGGGAAGGGACTCTGTCATACATGTTTTTGTGTTCTTGAACCTCATATTTATTGAATAAATTAAAATATTTCAGACATATGGATATATATGTACATATGTATGTTTGTGTGGGTAACATGTTTGGGGGCACAAGGGAAAAAGGAATTAACATTTGCTTAGTGTTTATGATGTGCCAGAAATTGTCCTAGCCCCTTCAAACACATTTGTATTATGATTCTCATTTTATAAGAAAGCACAGACTTGCAGACGTCAAGTAACCATGGGTATGATTTCATGGTTAGTAGGTGGTAGAGCTGTGATCTGAGCCTACGCTTATCTGACCCCAACCCCTGAGGACTCTTCATCACCCTAGACTGTCTTCCCAGTCACCAGCAAAGAACAGAGGTGGAGGAACCCAGGTGCTATATTATAGAATTTCCTTGAGAATCCTTGATAATAGATATACTGAAAAGCCTATTGGCCATGGCACAGGCTTTTGAGCTTCTTCAGTTGTACAACATACAAAGACCACTCAATTTTTAATGTTTCCTTTCCAGAGTTTGTCTTTTAAAACCTTACACCTGTTATACAAGTATTCCACAGAGCTTAACAATATAGATATGCCATGGAGGATCTCAACTATCTCTGAGGATATGTGCTTTCTTGTCACAGAATATGTACTTTGTACAGTTATTATCTATTCTACTGCAAAAACTGCTGATTCTAGAGCCTATGAATTCTAGTGGGAAAACATGTATGGAATGTGCTTATGGGTGTGGAACCACCTATAATTATTGGAATGAATGGCTGATTTAAAAATATATATATATTGCTGCAAATGGAAAGGGAAGAGGCTGATGAAGCCCCAAGGAACAAGTCAGATCACTTTGACTTTGCTCTAGTGGCCTTGCTGTGGCTGTGATGCAGCTATGCCTGCTTCTGAGGAGGTGCCATGTTCTCATCCTCACTCCTTCCCTCCTAAGGAGTGTCCCTCAAGCCAGCTTGTGTTTTAGGAATATTACCTGTACTGCCTATTTGCATTTTCCCTTCCCAGTATAGGACACCAAGGTCACACCACTACTTCTTCAATGGCCTTTTCACATGGGAAGTTTATTTTATAGTTCACCTTTCACGTTCTCCTTGAACCTTACTGGAAAGAAGTGGCTAAGAGAATGAGCTGGCACATGTTGTAGCAAGCCATTGATCACCAGGGAAGATTCATTGGTCTAGCTGGAGATTTTTGCTCTTATTATTAACATGTTTCTTCTTGCTATTGTTGTTAGGTGCAGTTGAGTTGGGTCCCACTCACAGTGACCCTACATGCAACAGAAGCAACTCCCCAACATTGTGCCATGCCCAGCACTATGTCCGTGTTTCTCTGCTATTCATAAGGTTTTCCGTGGCTGATTGTTTCAGAAGTGGGCTGTCAGGTTCATTTCCCAGTTTTTCAGTGCTGGGGATCGAATCCAGGGCCTCAGAGAGTGCAGATCAGCTGTCTACCAGCTGAGCTAAACCCTAGCCCAACACATGCTTAGTAAATGCCTATTATAAGTCTGGTACTACACTAGGCTAAGCACTTGGCCAAATAGGGTGATCTTCCCATGTAGAGAAATGTCAGTGTCTGGCCAAGGGGCTTTGAATAGCTGCACTCTTTGTTAGAATCTGTGAATATGTTCTGTAGGGAACCTTTCCTTCCTTGATGTCTTTCAAGGTACAATGAGAAAAAGCACAGAAGATTTTCATTGCTATAGTTTGGATTTTAAGTGTCCCCCATAGGTCAATATCGTCAAGGCTGCCCCCAGTTTTGTACTATTAGGACCCTTTAAGAGATTGGAATATAGTGGCAGGGCTTCAGATCATTGAGGGCGTGCCCTGGAAGGGGATAATGGGACTCCAGTGCCTTCTTCATTCTCTTGCTCACTTCCCAGCCATGAGGTGAGCCCTTTTGCTCTGCCACATGCTCCTGCTATGATGTGGTACTACTGGGCCAAAGTAATAGGGGTAACTGATTATGGACTGACATCTGTGAGCCAAAATAAACTTTTAACCTTTTTTTCCTTTTTCTTTTTCTTTTCTTTCTTTCTTTTCTTCTCTTTCTTTCTTTTTTTTTTTTTTTTTTTTTTTTTTTTTTTGGTGGTCCTGGGGGTTGATCCCAGGGCCTCACGCCTGCATGCTTTGCAAGTGCTGGACCACTGAGCTGCACCCCCAGCCCTTTTATTTTTTTTCCTTACTTTCTGAGACAGGGTCTCGCTAAGTTATGCAGACTTCCTCTGGTCTCGAACTTGGAATCCTCCTGGCTCCACCTCCCAAACCGCTGGGATTACAGGCATGCGCCACCACTCCCCACCACTCCCAGCTTTTACATTGTATTTTTGAGACAGGTCTCCCTCAGTTATTCAGGTTGGCTCTGGTCTTGAACTTGCAATCCTCCTGCCTCTGCTTCCCCAGTGACTGGGATTAGAGATGTGCACTACCATGTCTGGCTCAAGCCTTTTATCTTTGTAAATTGATTAGTGCAGGTATTTGTTATAATAATGAAAAGCTTTAACATGACCATCATTGTCAAAGTCCTAGTGGTTTGTTGAATACCAAGACTAGGAGGCTAGTACTTACTAATTGAGAAAGGTTGTTTTGGTTTGGTTTGCTTCTTTTTCTTTTTTGACTCAGAGTGGGTAGATGAAGCTGGCTTTGGGTCAGGCAGGACAGAATGCAAAGCAATTACCTCTCTCTCTCTCATTCTCATTCCCACTGCAGAAAAGCATTCTGAGATTGGAAGATCAGCCAAGAGGTAAGGATGTCTGCTTCACATATTACTCGGATATTTTAAGGCCCATAATGTTGATGGCTCTTTTGTTTGGTAGGGGAAGGGCAGAAGAGGTCAGATGCATTTATGATTTGACCGTATGTGCCAAAACCTCAGGTAGATCTTGTTTGTTCAAATGAGTTACTGTGGGGAAGGATGGTAAAGTCGTTTTCTTTAAGGACTCTGAAAATTGTCTGTAGCCTAAAGAAGGAACAAAGCGTAGTTGGGAGGGAAAGCATGGAGGAGAGCCAAGCATGTTCGTGACTGTGAGCCTTGGGGCAGATTAATCCCTACTTACCTGAAGGCAGCACCCTGAGCACCATACGCTGTGACTCATCTGAAGCTTGGCTGACCCACTTGCCTGGGTGGCCATGCAGCTGCCACTCTGCCACCCTGCACCAGTACATGCCGGCATCCTGCATCTCCACCTGATGCAGCTTCAGGACAAAGTCTGTTGGAGATGAGCGGTAAGAGTGCAGCTGCCTCCTGTGCCCCTCTTGGCCATACTCCAGCAAGCCGTCATGTTGCAGGTGCACGAGCATCCAACTTCCAGTATTTTCTCTGTCCCAGAACCACTTCACAGAGAACAGGGAGGCTGAGCTACCTGGGCTCTCCAGGCTGCAGTTAAGGCCCACATCCGTGTGTTCGATGGCATTTCCTGTCCAGCTCACTTTGGAGATGTGTATCTTACTTCCTAGAAGACAAAACGGCAAAAAAGTTAGAGAAGGCCACAGAGGTTCAGTCTGGATGCCTCCTGTGAAAATTCTCATTTACCTTGGGGAGAATCCTATCTAGTATTATTTAGACATCAGATACTTCGTCTTTAGTGCTTTTTCTTGACTCCTGTCCTTTTTTCACATTTGCCAAACCATTCTCTGTTATGAATCAAGCTAGCTACTTCCCTATCTTTAGCCCTACCCCTTGCTTAATGGACCCTATCACTGAAATATACCTAGCGTCAGCCAGGCCCCCTGGATGGCTGCTTTTACCTCTCCTTGGTCAACTTCCTCTTTAATTTTCCCACAGGGCCTATTCAAAACTTTCGGCATCCCCTCAGGTTGTGTATTACACCACTACCCTTCATTCTGAGCAAATTACTTTCTTCCAATACACCCAGATATTATCTCAGGTATAGCTGCAGAGAGAGAAAAGAGGCTATTTGAGAGATTGAACATTTTGATACAAGTGTTAGAATACCACCTTAGGGAACCATTTAAATTATTGGATTAGACTATGTTTTAAACAGATTTTGACATTTACTCCCTCTACAAACAAGCAGGTGATGACTTTGAATGGTATCCAGAGTAGTTATTAAAAAAAAGAAAGAAATTATAGTGTGCATTAAAATTTCAACTCCATTACAAATGCATTTATTAACCTATTACAAAAAGCTTTGTCTGATCTTGGACTATTTTTTACTAACTATATTTACTATCTACTTTCCTTCATGGAGAAGCATGTAAAATATTAGTTTTTATGAAACCTTCTTTTTCCTAGCCTAAAGTTACTCCCTATTACATTGTAGTCCGGTTTCCAATCCCATCACTATACTTGGCCAGAGCCCAGTTTCCAGCCCTTTCTTTTTTTCCCCTGCCTTGTTTTCTCTGTGGCTCTTGTCATTATAGTCTATTTTCTTCTTGAAATTTTTTCTTCTTTTGACCTCAGAGAAAATATCTCCCCTAACATGCTGACCAGTCTATTTCAATAGCATTTCCTGGAGCCTCTTCCTTAATTAATTCCTAAAACCAGGGTGCACAACTGGCAACCCACAGTCACACCTACACATAGAGAGATGTTGTTTGGACCCTCAAGATTTGAAGAGAATTTGACTAGTTGTAAATATCCTCAAATTGGGAGCTGTCATTATATATATTAGTCAGGTTTTCATCGCTGTGACAAAATACATAAGCCAAATAACTTAAGGGAGAAAAGATTCATGTTTGAGTCAAAGTTTCACACAACACGACCTCATAACTTTTGCATTCTGTGTGTCTGAAAAGTCAGTGTCATGTGGGTGATGACAAGATCTGCTGTCAGTTCGAGCAGTGGCTGGGCCCCCTTGAACCATGGCTGCAGTGCCTCTGAGTGCCTGGGCAGCTAAGTACAGTGAAATGAATCCTAGGGAACCAACTTCCTAGGCAGCCCTGTGCAAGCAGGGCGCCCCAGTGCTCTCTTCTCAAAGAAAAATCTTCTAAGTAAGTTTACTCCTTTACACCTTTTAGCCAGTGATAGATGGGGCCCGGCCAATTCCTGAGATGCTGTCAAGGTATCTTTCTTATTGTCCTGGTGCAAAATATTTGGCATCTTTTTATTTGTACTAATCTCTACACCAACCACACTTTCGTTGACCCCAACTTTACATATGCTTGACCCCAACTTTACATACTGGCCAAACTGAAAGCTTTTCACATCTTTCTGCTCTGCTTTTTGCTCCCAATTCTTACTATAAAGCTGGCTAAAAGCTTCTAACGATAACCATGCCACAGTTGGAATGCTAGACAGCCTTGAAATTTCCTCTGTCAAATTAATTGGTCCATTCCTTTTAAATTCAGGCTCAAAGTCTCAGGGCATGAACAAAATGTAGGCAAATTATTTTCCAGAATATGACATGAATGGCCTTTAGTTCAATTCCCAATCAAATTCTCATTTCCCTCTGAAACTTCATGAGCAGTCTTCACATTCCTTTTAGTGCCTTGGTCATCTGAGCTCCCACCAGAATCACCCATTACACTCTATTTATAGCATTCTAGGGCTCCTCTGTTTATAATCATACCACTTTGGTGTCCAATCTCATCAGATCTTGGAACCAAGCAGGGCCAGGCCTAGTTGGTACTTGGATGGGAGACCACCTTGGAATACCGGATGCTGCAGGCTTAGGAGAAAGACCTAGCAGCTCACTCTTGAAACAATCAGCCATTGAAAACCCTATGAATAGCAGAGAAGCACTGACAATAGTGCCAGGCATGGCACAATGTTGGGCAGTATTTCATTCTGTTGTACATAGGGTCGCTATGAGTCAGACCCAACTGGATGGCACCTAACAACAACAAAAGGGCACCTCTAGCCCACTTCTCCAAACATTTCCAGATTCCTTCCACAAACTAGTTTCAAATGCTTAAGAACCACATGGTCAGGTTTAGCCACAATAATGATTTCACTTCTCTAGTACCAATTTCCTGTATTAGTTATTTCAGTGCTGTGACAAATACATCAGAGAAACAGTTTAAAGGAGGAAAGATTTATTTTGGCTTATAGTTCCAGAGGTTTCAGTCCATGTTAGCAGGATCTGTTGTTTTGAGCCTGAGGCAAGACAGAGTATCATGGCAGCTGGAGGGCATGGCAGAGGCTGCTATCTCCAGCTGGCCAGGAAGCAGAGAGCATGCCTATGTTTGCAGGCTTCCTTCCTCTTCCCTTTTATTCCATCTACACCCCCAACCTATGGGATGGTGCCTCATTCAGGGCAGGTCTTCCCTGACTTAGTTAATCCTCTGTAGAAAAACCCTCACAGACACACCTAGAGTGTGCTTTATTGATCTCTTAGACACTTCCCAATCCAATCAAGTTGATGATCAAGATTAACTGTCACAGTCATTTAAAAAGATTGTCAGCATTTCTTGATATTTTAAAAGATCTGACAACAATGAGTCCACATTTCTATCTGGGGTAGCACTGCCTTTAGCCAAGAAATGCAGCCCTCCTTAAATGGGACATGTACACATTGTCAATTTTTGACTGGGACACCTGGGAGACAGGGATGCCAGACACACGGATGAAAAATGCAGAAATATGAATGAATCTTATGTGTTAGCAGAGAGGACAAATGAAATTTGGGACAGGCTGAGGATGAGGGTCTCTGGGGATTCCTCATAGAAATGTACAGCTGGCAGTTAGGCGTGAAGGCCTAGGGTTCATGAGATCTAAGCAGAAAGGCGTAGAGTTATCATTTTGAAGGTGGCAGTTAAAAACAGGGCAGTGTTTAGAAGTTCTGAGATGGGAGAGTAAAAAGCAAAAAGGCCCAGGATCTATCCCTGAGGAGCATTCATGTTTATCAAGGAGAGGCAGAGGAATCTGCAGAAGAAAAAAGGGGACAAGCGTAGCAGGAGGAGATCTTTCTACTTAGCTGTTGTTTTGACCCTGCTGCTCCCACAGACTATGAGCTCCATATGGGCAAGAACTGTGCTTTACTTATCTTTGTATTCCCATTGCCTAATATATAGTCTTGTTTAATAATAATCCAATTTTTATGTTACCTTGAAAATAGTATTTTAAAGCACCAAAATAGATCAACTTATTTGCATTGTGCTATTGGATCTTGTCCAGTTCCCAAACCTTAGCTGTGACATTCATTTAATTTTAATAAACAGTATAGGTGACCTAACCAATGCTGAGAGACCTAATCAAGCCTGTCCACATTTAGACATCAGCATTGGTAGACCAGCACAAATGGATGGAACTTCCATTACATTTTTAAAGATCTCCTGAGGAAGAGGAGATTCCCTCAATAAGCCATTACAACAGTTAACTACTCTTATTTGCCTTCTGTTTAGGCAGCCAAATGTTGAAAAGCAATTTCTCCACACATCCCCATGGAGTTGTACAGTTTCTGTTCACAGTGGGAGAAATATGCTTTGTATTATTCTTTCTCTGCCAAATTACAGTAGAGCCCCACTGGAGTGACACAGCTTGTTATTATAGAGATCTGGAGATATGATACCCTGGGTAGCTGCACTGGCCAGGCTGCCAGGCTGACAAGAAACCAATCAAAGGGATCTTGTTCTCTTGAGCTCCTCAAAATCTCAGACTGATTCACCTCAAGTGATTTCCTCTCCTCTTTACGGCCTACCAGGTCCTGTGGCCATCTGTAGATGGACACTATTCCCAAAACTTCAGATCATGGTTTTTTTTTTCCATACTATCACTCTACAGAAGCTGCCCAAGAAAAGGGGCAAGCCTACCAAAAGACGTTATGATATAGACACAAAGTTTACCTGTGGGTCTGAGTTTCAATTCTGTTAGTCCCGACTTCTTTCCTCCAACCCTCTGTTGAGTGCCATTTGTAGACAAGAGCCATTCTTCCACAGCACAGTGATATTTGCCCTGATCGCTGTCTTCCACACTCAGAATATGCAGCAGAAACAGGTCTTGGGAAACTTTCTCGGGATAAAATTTTTGTTTTCTCCGTGGGGTATGAAATTCATCCCCATATTTTACAACATTGGTTTGGTCTGTTTCCAGGATCTTCAGCCAAGATATGTTAGTGGAAATTGGAGAAAAGTACCAAATAATAGCTAACTGAAGGTTTCCAATGGACCTGGACAAGATGCTACATTCTATATCAGTGTTGGAGTTGATGGAGACCTCTCGGACGTGGCTGTTTGAGTTCACCTTTAGCTTGCTCTCTGAATGAAAAGAGTGAAAACACTTATTTTGCTAGAAAATAGAATTTTAAGGTAGAAGAGGTGTTAGAGACCAATGAGGACAATACCTCCTGTAGTAATCACATGTGTGACTTCCTCTACAGTCCCCATTAACTCTCCATTCAACCTTTGAATGACTCACTAGCTGAGGAAGCAGCCCTTTCCATCTTTGGGCACCTTTGCCACTACAGAATGCAGTCTAGTATCAAATTGAATTTTCTGTCTTCATAACTTCCACCCACTGATCCTAGGTCTACCCTTGCTGGGTGAGGAGAGGAAGTGTCACACAGAAAGCCCCAACTTCTTTTCCACATGGTAATGCTGTAGTATTTAAACACAGACATCTCTTCTATAGCATTTCATATATCAAATTGAGAGAGAGAGTGGCACTATTAATGCTCTGTCTGAGTCTTCACTATCCAGGGCACTTCTGGATTCCCAATTTGTCAAAGTGTACTTATAGCTACATGAGTAAACAAAAGGAAACTCTATATGGGCTATTAAAATTGCATATCTCTTTGCAGCTATTCCACCTCTGGGAACATCATAGGGATATGGAGTCAACTATCTTTTAACTGCAACGGCTTTTCTGCTTTGTCACAAAGATAGGCAATAAATCTTGCTTTCAAATGTTATTCTAACTTCCTGCTGACATCACCAAGTTTACTTTTGTAACTGCTTATTGATGGTACCAGTAGGTCCCTTTCCTCTTCCTTCAACAAAAATTTATTAACCAGCTATTGTATCATGTGCCAAACTACTCTAGGCTCTGTGAATACCTCCCTTCAGTGGCTCACAGCCTAGGGGGAGGGACAAGTACAGGCACAGAGTCTCAAATATTATAGCATTGTGTCACCTGTGGGACAGAGGTATAAAGAAGTGCAAAAGGTATCAGAGCATCCAGGAGGACCTCCTAATCCAAATACAGGGTAAGGAGAGACTTCCTAGAGGAATCATCTCTGAGCTAAGTCTTAAGGGTTTATAGGAATTATTTTGATGAAGAAGAGGCTGAAGAATTCCATACAGAAGAAGCAACTTGGACAGCAACTTTGAAAGTAAAAGAGAACACCAATTACTGAGGAACTGTCCGTAATTTAGTGTGACTGGAGCTCAACTCAAAGACGGAAAGTAGAAGAAGATGATGCCAGAAAGACATAAACATACCTGATTATAAAGAATCTTGCATATCATGCCATGAGAATTTGGACATGAGGTAGACATAGAGTTGTTTCTAACCTGGGTCAGTGGCAGGAGGACATCGGGAACAATGAGGAAAGAACAGCTTTGGATAGTAATGGTAAATTTACATTATGACAGAGTGAGTATAGACATGTCTTGGAGGCATTTGGATTTGAGTCTGGAGATCAGAGGAGAAATTTTTCAGGATAATGAATTTGGAAACTGTTAACATATGGGTTATATCCATGGTAGGAATGAGTTCACCTCAGGAGAGTGTATGGAATGAGAAGAGAGCAAGCTGAGGATGAGCCAAAAGAAACAATTATCATTAAGGAATGACTTAGTGGGGGAAGAGAATTGTATAAAAGAGATAGAAAAAGGAGTCAGCACTAGGAAGGAAAGCGAGAAGATCTGTGTCACAGAGCCAAGAAAAAAAGAAATTTCCAAAAGAAAGATTTATGGCAACAATTTCAAGTACTATAATTGTTGTTGTTGTTGTTAGGTGCCGTCGAGTTGATATCTGACTCATAGCAACCCTCATAGGGTTTTCAATGGCTGTTTCAGGATTGCCTTGGGAGTGGATTGCCAGGTCCTTCTCCCATTTTTGTGGTGCTAGGAATTGAACTTGGGACCTCAGGGACTGCAGCGCAGTGCTCTACCAACTGAGCTAAATCCCAGCCCTAAGTACTATAAAGAGGACACTAAATTAAGACCTGAATTAACAAACAAGGAGGTAAGTACTATTACCAGAACTCTTGCTCAGTGCCAGTCACCATGGTGCATTCCTGTAATCCCAGCAACTTGTGAGGCTGAGGCAGGAGGATTGCAGGTTCAAGGCTAGAGGCAGCCTGTGTAACTTAGTGAGTCCCTGTCTTAAATACAATAACAAAAATAAACAAACAAGTAAATGTATAAATAAAATAACAAGTAAAAAAAGTGGTTAGGGGTGCAGCTCAATGGTAGAGCACTTGCCTAGCATGTGCCAGGTCCTGGGCTCAGCCTCTCAATACTGAAAAAAATAAAATATGCCCAATCACATAGAAGATGTGATAGTTACCATGTTTGAGGAGCATCTGTTTTGTGTACTGGGCACATTATGTATGTCACCACATTTAAGGTGCACATTAGCAATTACAGAAGAGGTAACTAAGGCGTGGGCACACTAAATACTTTATTCAAAGCCATTCTGCTACCCAGTACTTATCAGATCTAAATGACTTCAAAGTCTCTCAAACACTCTGTCCGGAGAAAATGCAAGTAAAGAGAGAGAAGATATATGACACAGTAGAACTTTGTCTAGGTTGTATCTTACTTTTAACCTCTACACTCTTTTACCAATTGATGAGATAGATTATATTTGACTGTAATAATAAATTCTCTGACTCTTATATGTTAACATAGTAAAAAGGAAGTGCATTCTAAAGGAATTCATATTATCCCTACCACTAGGGAAGACATTCCAAACAAATAATTGCTGTGGCAGGGGCAGTGACCTAACTAATAGATTGCTTATCCACTGGATCAGGGCCCTTGAGGCCCCTGCTATGCCAGACAGTACCCTTTGGTTTCTGGGTGGTGGGAACTCATGGGAAAGTGGATAAAGGGCACACAGCAGTGGTATTAGCCAGTGTGGAAGTATTTCAATATTTCAACAACTATCCAATGGCCATCCTATGCAGGCTAACTCAATATTAGCCAGTATATTACTCATCACATAGAGCTTACTTATGCAGTATGAACAGAAGAGAGGGTACTTGTTTATTTCTATAATTTACCCAAAATGAGTTTTTTGGGGTTTTTGTTTTGTTTTTTCTTTAGGTGGGGTCTCACTATATAGCTTATTCTGGCCTTGAATTCTCCATCCTCCTGCCCAGGCCTCCTGAGTGCCAGGATTACAGGCATTCACCACCACGCACAGCAAGAGAGAATCTTTTTTGTTGTTGTTGTTGTTTTAGCAAAGATTAATTTCAAATGGCACTTACCAGGTAAGGTAACATTTATCCTCAGTGAATGAGAGATGGCAGAAGCCCTGGCTGGGCCACTTGTGTGCAGGGAATTTCTGTCATAAACTTCCACTTTACACTGATACACTCCTGCCTCTTCCTCAGTGGCATCATGGATTAGGAGTTGAGAATGGAACAAAGACTGTGAAACCTTTGTCTTCTTGTGGAACTGGGACAGGAAGTCCCCCCATTCAATAGTTCCATTATGGGTGATTCGAATTAGCTGATGAAATCTCTGAGATGTGGCTGGCTGGAACTGCCATGTCACGGTGAGAGGCAGCCTAAGGTCAGAGTAGATGGCCCTCACTACACAGGATAGGTCGAATGTGTTGCTTGACTTCACAAGTGGCTGACGGCTCATCAGACTAACTTGTAAGCTTGACTCTGCAGATGGAAAAGCGAAACAATTCCTAATATGCTTACTAAATCAAAGCACAATGCTTTTGAGTCTTCCCAGTGCCGCCCTTCATGCTGCACCGCGCTTCTGTGCATTTGGGGTGTCATGTGTTTTGGAGTCGAGGTTGATTCTCAGCACAGCCTCTCCTGAATTCTAACCTCAGGTTTCCAGAGCTGACCCCCTCGCCTATGCCTGTTCTCAGCAGTCACAACAAATAAGCAGTGTTTCTCTAGTCTGCTGCTTAGACAGCTGCTGCAGGGTGGGTGGAGTGCTCGTGGCGGCCGGTCTGGCCTCCTTCCTTCCCCCATTCCTGCATTCAGTGTCACTCTATCATCCATAAAAGAGACTGTGCAATGCCAGGGCTGCAGCTGTCAAAAGCCGGAATGTGTAAGCTTCAGCTACATTCATCTGTAAGTCACCTCCAACGCGTAGGATTTTGTTTTTAACCTTGAGTGACAACTTACAAGTCGTACCCTAAAGATGATCTTTTATAAAGATGGATAAACTTTAAAGTTAATTGACAGACTTGGTAGCCAGAGACTGTGCTCTGTGTGTCCCGGGGTACATGTACCATTGGTGGGGGATTTAGGATGACAATCAAATTGCACTGCAGCATGAACTGACTGAAGTGCAAGTTCAGAAAAGCATTTCTTTGGCACTTACCCAGAGATTTTACTGTGACTGAAATCTTGTGAGTCCAGTGCAGATCTCTGGCCTGGCTTTGGGGCCTCTCCGACACTCTGCACTCGTATGTGCCACTGTCTGCGACTGTGGTGGAGGTGATCTCCAGCTGGAAGGTGGCCCAGTCTACTTTTTCCAGCCTTCTGTTGCTGTGGTACGTAGGGCCCCCAGAGGAGGCAACCAGCTGCACAGTGCCATCCTGCCCCATGCCTGCCACAAGCTTGGGCTTGGTCTGGTCCCGCGGGACATGCCACCAGCTCACAGACAGAGGACTTTCATCCCCACCTGCCTTACAGAGAAGGGTGAGCACCTCTCCTTCCCACACAGCTTGCTGCTCGGTGGACACGACCACACTTCTTGCTGTGGATTACAGAATAAAAGAGTGTTTAAAATAAATAAAACATTTGTAAAATACAGTGAAATCTCATTAATGAGGACTTGACTAGTTTGTGACAAATCAGATCAGAGTGTTTCCCCCCCGTACCATCCCCTCCCCTAAAAAATCTGCTAAGCACTTTTATACTGGAAACAAGACAGCAGAAAGAGTACCATGAGCTACTTAATTTATAATTTACACTTTTAAAAATCATTGTATTCAATCCTCCCATCCAGAAGAATATCTTGTTGGGCAAAAGTCTGGTAATTTTTTTGATTAATTAGGATGTGTGTATGAATCCAAAAATAATGACGTTGTGCCAATTTCAATTTTTAGTTTTTCAGAGTTCAGGCCTTTAGAGTTCAATATGATCTTTCCCTTTTTACTTATCTCTTCCTAATCAGTCCTAATTGGTTTAATAAGTGTTTTGGACAGAGAAAGAACATTATTATTTAGGGATCTGTTCACAATACAACCATAAAAATAATTATCATGAATAAACTTTATTTATATGCATATACATCATATACACATCTATTTATCCATCTATCTTTCTATATGTTATTGGTGAAGAAAGAGGCTTTTTATATGTCTAAACTATAGGGTAAAACTGGTGAATGTAAGGCTGGCTCTTAGACAGGAAAGCCAAGCTGTGTAGAAAAAGTGCCAGTCATTCAGCAAATGCTTCTTGGGCAAGGTCTTGTCCTATTGCTTTGCAGGTAATGCAGAGATACATCAGGAGCTGGTGCAGCCTAAGCAGCCCAGCACTAAGTGTAAGCCAAACTCAGGGAGTCAGAATTACCCTGAGCAATACACTGGACTTCTCTGAGCCTTAGTGTTCTTTCGAATAATAATAGCACTGATGTCATTGCATTGTTGAGAGGACTCAACTAAGGACTCACACGAAGGCTTAGGCTGATGGCTAGGAAAAGGACTCAGGAAAGGTTAGCTATTAGCATTAGCGTTTAATAGGAGGTACTGGAAAATGCAGAGGCAGTTCAAAGCAAAAGAGAAAAAACCAAAATAGATCACTGCAAAAATCTAAAGAGGATCTAAATGACTTTGCAAATTCCCTGCTGAGGAAGTTCAGTCTTCCACTGTTGTAGCTACACACACACACACACACACACACACACACACACACACACACAGGCAAACATGCGTTACACAGGCAGAATGAAGGTTAATGTTCATAAATAGGTTAAAAAATTACAAATCTGCTTCCAAATTTGGGGTGTTAGAGGGATCATTATGCTTCAATCTTTTCCAATATTAAAATGACTCAATTGAAATTTAGAATTAGAGGGGAAATAATTATTCATAATCCTACCACTTTAACATAACCATTATGGTTAGTTTCAACTAACAACATTTAAAAAATTCATTGTGGTCATTATCGACTCATCGTAAGAAGCAATAAGCTTACTGAGGGTGCGTGACTTACACATTCACAGTGATAGTGGGTACCCCTTCTGTGTAAAATATTCATGGGATGATAAAATCTGCTCATACTTCAAATAATGGTTTGACTTTCAAGACAGAATGTTAAACAAGATCCTTAATAAATATGCTAATACGTTTTCCTCTTGCTACATATTAGGCCCAGTTTGCACTCCATTCTATGCAAAGAATTATTTTTAGCTTTGGAAGATAACCATACTGATAGAATTATGAGGTGCACACCATGAAGCACAACTTTGGATCTCTTTGCTGCAAATTCCCACATACTGCATTTAAGAAAGGTTGCAGATATGTTCCAGGGGGGTTCAGATGCACAAAGCAGAAATTCAGCTCAGTGTAAATATGTAAACCCACCTACATTGTTTTTCCTGAGTCCTAGAAAGTTAGACCAAATGTTTAACGTGAAAACTAACACCATCACACCTCCTAGCTTGACACTTCAGGCCAAAGCTTATGCATCTTTAGCTCTAGCCAATGGGGAGATGAAGAAGACCATGAAAGGGAAATTTATCTATCTTTGGCGATGCCTCTAATGAACAAGTATAACAAGAATATCTTTAATTTTAGCTTAGTTTTTTTTTTTTAATTAAATTTTTTTCTATATTTTGCTTGGGGGCAATTATTCTTTCTATACTTTGAATTTAACACTCAGTCCAGAGAATCCTAAAATTAGTGTGGAATGGTGTGTTTCTACTCCACATGAAAAGTATTGATTAGTCAAACATGTTTAAGGTCCATCAACCTTCACAAAATAAAGGTGAGCTGAGTGGCTATCACAGCCTGTTTTATGTTGCAATAATAAAATACTGGAGGCTGGGTGACTTACAAAGTAAAGAGGTTTATTTGGCTCACAATTCTGGTGGTTGGAGGGTCCAAAGAGCATGGTGCTAACATCCGGGTGAAGTCCCTCTGGCTACATCAGAACATGATGGAGAAGAAGAGGAAGCAGGTGGGGCAAACACATGGGGTGACCTCATTTTACAATACCCTGCTCGCCCAAGATGGCATTAATGCATCATGAGGATGGAGCCCCCATAATCTAATTACCAACATTGCCACGTTGCCACACTGGGGACTAAACTTCAGTATGCAAACACTGGGAGAACAAACCATAGGAACAGCTTTCACTGTTTTATGGATATAGACACTCAGAATGAGTTGAACAGGCATCCTACCACATCACAGCAAAGCACAGGGAATGAAGTCTTCCTGCTCTTGTTTACCTCCTCATTTCTCACTGCAAGTCAGAATTATGAGTAAGTATCATTCCTCACAGCAGGCTAACGTAACAGGGGACTAACCAAAAGCAATTGAAAAATGCCAGCCTGGTTTCTGGGTTGGCTAATGTGGTTGTTTATTCCCCAGGAAGAGTGACAAAGTACAACTCTTTACTCTTCACCTACCCCCATCACACATGCTCTCTCAAATACACACATACACACATGCACACACACATGCACACACGCACAAAGACAGTGGGCTCCATTAACACAGGTCTTCTCTGTTTACAGAAAAAACCAATGTATGAAAATTACAACTAACAATAAACAGATTTGAAGAAGGGGCTTAAGGACCCTCTAACGGTATCATTTTACAGGTGAAGAAGCTGAGACATGGGGAAATGAAGTGTGTCCATGGTCATGGCCCACTGAATGGCTCAGGAATAGGGCTCCAGAGGTCTCTGGCTAGCCCAGGGACTGTCCTTCCTTCTGCTTTACCTCCAGTGTGGTTCCATCAGCACTGGACTCTCATAGGAACCCCTATTGTGTCCACGAAGGCCTCCTGGATTGTCATGGGAGGGGCCTGCTCCCCAATTCACATACCTGCTGGCTCCCTCACGTGCACTTGGCTGACTGGTGACTGCTTCCTCTGAAGCACCTGCCAGGAGCCCCCTCTACTTCTCACCACCTCTGCCACTGCACAGCTGTAGTTGCCGGCATCCTCTGGGCCCACAGAGAAGATCTTGAGAGAAAAAGCCTTGGGGCTTAACTTCAAAACCTGGAGCCGCCCTTGACTGGCTTTGTCTCTGTAGTCCTCCTTCAGGCCCAGGACCCCACCAGCATCAATCTGGGCAATTTCAGTCCCGTTGAAGAACCAAACACCCTGGAGCTGTGGGTCTCGGCCACCGCCCACCACCAGGCAGACCAGTTCCAAGGGTCTCCCTTCCGCAGGGGTGCTTTCAGCTGAGATGCTGACTTTCAGATCTATCATGGGGTGACAAAAGCGAGGCAGGTATTTAGAAAGTCCACTGCATCTGTCCCCTCAGTGACAGAGACAGATGAATGAGACCCCCAGTGATGACACAACATGATTGCATTTTATGTGGCAGACCAGTTCTGCAGTGGCAGGGAAGCCCTCCCACCCTACCCAAGTAATCCGTAGAGTAGAAACTGCCCATGATGATTCCTTAAGTCACCCAGAAAGGACAGTATACATGGTATTATGAATGTAGTCCTAGTAAGCAAGAAGTATACATGGAGGTATAAAGTATATAGGTAGGTGGTGGTGGTTGTTAGCTGCCACCAAGTCGGTTTCCGACTCATAGCGACCCTACGTACAACAGGTGAAACACTATTGTCAGTGCTTCTCTGCTATTTATAGGGTTTTCAATGGCCAATTGTTTTTTGGTGGTAGGTTGCTGGGCCCTTCTCCTAAGCCTACAGCACCTGGTGTTCCAAGGCAGTCTCCCATCCAAGTACTAACCAGGCCTGACTGGGCTTAGCTTCTGAGATCTGATGGGATCGGATGCCATAGTGGTATGGCTGTAGACATAGGTAGGTATGCTGTCTAAATTAAAAAATGAAATCTTTTATGCTATGTTGAATTGCTGCAAATTATGATTTCTTGCTTTCTCTTTGTTGTATTTTGGTGCTGGGGATTGAACTCAGGGGCTCACACATGCTAAGCACATGCTCTACCACTGAGCCACAATTCCAGCCCTTATTTTTTATTCTCATTTTTGTCTGAGAATATCTAGTAGAGATTTCCTAAGTTGAAAGCCCATGTGAGGTGGCTCTATAGGCCTTGCTGAGTGTAACTTGGATACTTGAGGCCAGCAGGATGATGTTTAATGGAACAGAATGACATACTTCTTAAAAAACAAAAGAAAATGTAATGATCCACCACTGGATCATTATTGTTAACAGCAGATATATATGGTTTTAGTAGCTCCCTCCTTTTGGACCAAAGCCTATGTGGAGAGACCAGAAATATACAGGTAAGGCCTTTTTGCCTAAAATCCCCATGGAACATGAAGGATGACAGCATTCCCAGATGAAAAGGGGGTCAAGTGGAAGGAAATCTCAACATTGACAGGGACAAGATCTCATGTTGGAAACTGGAGCTACTTTTAGCTGTCTGTGGTAGGTGGGCTTCGGAGAGAGCTGGCATGACTTTGAATGCCACTCCCACCTCACACCAGCTGGGTGAGTTTAGGGAAGCATTTAGCAAATCTGAGGCTCAAATTCCTCATTTTAAAGATGGGAGCTGGATGTGGTGTGGTGTAGGACCATAATCTTAGCACTTGGGAGCTGGAGCCAAAGAGGCAGGAAGATAGTTTGAGGCCAGCCTAGGCTATGAGACCCTGTCTTAAAAACCAATAAGTGAATAAATAAATAAACAACATAATAAAATGGGGAATTGACTATTTGCCTCATAGGGTGGCTATTAGGAGTAAATTAAATAAGGTAGATAATGTGCTCACAAAGTTCCTGGCAGAGATGGTTTCAAAACTATTTCCATGGCTGGCTTGTGGCAACAATCTAACAATTGAACATTATTTTTGTCCCATATGAAATCTCCAGTGAGCTAACTGGATGTGGTGGCCCACAACTGTAATCCCAGCGACTCGGGAGGCAGAGGCAGCAGGTTCACAAGTTTCAGACCAGAGGCAGTCTGCTAAACTTAGCGAGACCCTGTCTCAAAAAAAGTGGAAAAAAAAAAAAAAAGGGCTGAGGGTGCAGCTCAGTGGTCTAGCACTTGCAAAGCATGCAAGTGCAAAGCCCTGGGCTCAACCCCCAGTACCACCAAAAAAAAAAAAAAAAAAAAAAAAAAAAAAAAAAAAAAAAAAAAAAAAAAAGAAAAAGAAAAAAGACATCTCCCGTGAGCAGAGCCCAAATGGAGCATCCTTCTTATGCTTCCCAGATGACAAAACAATAGTTGACTCAAACTTTATAGCTAAGTTTTTTTTTTAAGTTAACAAAAAATTAAAAGAATAAAATTGTATCCCATAAATACCCACTACCCAGGAATTTATGAATTTTCTGAGAAGGTAATTACCTGCTGGCTGGATCCTCAGAGTTGTTTGATTTGTCTGCTTTCTTGTGATCAAAGTCCAGGTTTCATCTGGATCCTGAATCCATTCTGCTGCCTCGCAGAACAGCTGGCCTTGATCTGAGGGCTGGAGCCTGCCTATGGACAGCCTGAAGGATGTGATTCCAAGCTTGTCAAGCCTCACATCACCAGCTGCAAACCTCTCTGTGTATGAGGGCCCAGGGGTCAATGTAAAATTTTTGGAAAGAGAAATAATCTTGTTGGCGTGGTCTCTTTCTCCTTTCTGCATCAGGTACCAGGTGATGGACAGATGGGTATGTTGAGCTGTGGCTTTGGATGCCTCACAGGTAAGTTCTAATGGCTCACCTTCCTCCTTACTGAGAGTCTGGGAACTCATGGTGGCAGAGAGAGTATCTGGAATAACTGGAAACAAAGGAATGATGATAATCTGACTAGACAATACTTGTGCAGTTAGCATCCTTAGATGAAGATGCCACCCACCCCCCAATCTCCATCTATAAAGCACATCCTTTAAACTGGTTTTCCATTAACCATAGGCTTTCCTACCCATATGCTTTCTCTGTTGCTGATGGGAGCACTGGCATTTTTACACAGTCTATGCAATTTTGCAAAGCAAATGGCTCAGTGATGTATTAGCACAGGCTGTAACCAATTTAGCTACTCAGAATATTTAGTGGGGACAAAACAGCACTTGGAGCTACCAGACTTTGATTCTAATCCTAATCCTGTTGCTATCTGACTACATGAACTTGGACACATCACTTCATTTCCTTGGGCCTTACCCTACTTCTTATAAAGTTCTAAACTAATCTGTTATAATTTACCACTCAGAGCCAAAATGCAATCTTTCCCACAGTTTTTGTAACTATCTTACTATCCCACCATTTTCTTCTTCCTCAAATGGAATCACACATCTAAACCTGTGTGGCAGTAACACTTAGATGGAATCAGTGAGTATGATAGCCACTGTGCTAGGTGGGAGAAATTCGTACAAATAGCCAATTATCATATGGCTGGGTGAGTGCTAATAATAGTGGTGTGAATAGACCATTAAGAGGAATGAAGGTGGGAATGCTGTCTAAGGTCATCTAGATGGGTTTTGCAGAACAGGAAATATCTAAACTAGGTCCTGAAATATATATAGGAGTTTGTTTGCTGAAAAGTACTAGATAATCTAGGCAATGACAGTTAAAAGAACCACGATCCTCTCCCCATAGGTAAATACACTAGAAAATGGTAGTTTGAGAATAATTTCCAAGTCAATGACTTATCACCTATGAAATTAACAGCAGCTCTTTTATCAAGTTACTATTCTGCCTTCTAGGGCTGGGATTTAGCTCAGTTGACAGAGCGCTACGCTGCAGTCTCTGAGGCCCTGAGTTCAATTCCCAGCACTGCAAAAATGGGAGAAGGACCTTGCAATCCACTCCCAAGGCAATTCCAAAACAATCTGCCATTGAAAACCCTATGAGGGTCGCTACAAGTCGGATACCGACTCGTCGACACCCAACAACAACAACAAATTCTGCCTCCAAGAAGAGTTGACATGAGGGAAACTCTAAGTTTTGCCAATGCTGTCGATATTCCCAGCCTGTGGATGAAGCTTTGTGCAGACCTCACACTATCTAAATTTTTATGGCACAAATGCCTGGGAAAAATGAATTGATGATTTTAGAAAGTACGCAATACCTGCTTATAAAAAATTTCCAAAATATTGGGCGGGCAGGCCCTCTTTCCAAAGCAAACAGAACACCATAAAACCTGTCATATGCAAGTCAACTGTGGCAGAGGAGACTGGCTTCTCAGGAGCTGGCTAGCAGAAGCTTACCGGTTAGATTGGTCTTTGCACTGTAACTTCCAAAGTACTTCCCATCAGTGTTGGGTGTGTGACACTCATATTCGCCAGCATCCCTCATCTGGACCGTGGAGATGTGCAACAGGACTGCGTTGCCCTGCACCCTCTCCACATGGATTTCTCCGCTTTGCACCCGCTGCGCATACACTGCGTAAGAGAAGCTGGCATCTCGGGTGCTAATGATCTGCACTTCCCTGGTCGGGGCTGTCGGCAGGTAAACAGACCACTGGAAATGCTGCTCGGAGGGTCCCTGATGGCCAGTTACACTGCAGCAGATGCTGACAGGGTAGCCTTCAGCTCTATACAGCGGTCCTATTTGAACTTTTACTTCCCTCTGGCCAATGCTGAGCTTAGCTTGCAAGTAGGAGGAAGAAAGGGGAATAAAAATAGATCAGTGCTCTGGTTCCCAATGTGCCACATTATGTAGTTCTCTATATTACAATTCTGGTAAATGAGATCGCAGGTTATTAGCAATAATCAACTGAAACCTTCTTCAGGCTGAACAGCAGTGGAATGGCTTGACGAGTTCATTGTTCTTTTATAACTTTAACTTCCATAGTAATCTCTAGTTCATTTAAAACATGTTTAGCTTTGTCATGTAACATGGCCGTGTCCATAAAACATTGGCTTATCTAAGTTCATTTATTTTAAAGCAAAGACAATGTCTGATAATTGACCTTTTACATCATCTTATGGGAAAGGTCAGCATATACTTCCTGAAACCTCAAATCTCAAATTCTAGGGTACTTGTCATTCCCATGGAAGTGGATGCCAGAGAGGCACCCATGGTGCATTGATTTTTCTCTCTAGTGGTTGGAACTATTTGTAGCTCTTGGCCAGGTCAGATGTAAGATTAGCTATAATTAGCATCTGAAGTCTAAGCAGCACTTCCTTTCTACACTGTGAAGTGTTTTTTTTTTTTTTTTTTTTTTTTTTTTTTTTTTTTTTTTTTTGGCAGTTCTGAACCCAGGTCCTCATGCATACTTTGCAAGCACTCTACCACTGAGCTGTACCCCCAACTCCATTTCATTTTTTATATTCTTTATCTTGGAGACAGGGTCTTGCTAAGTTATGTAGGCTACCTCTGGCCTTGAACTCCAAATTCTCCTGTCTCTGCCTCCAGAGTTGCTCAGATTACAGACATGTATTACACTTGATGCACTGGGATTTAGCTCAGTTGGTAGAGTGCTGCTCTACAGTATCTGAGGTCCTGGGTTCAATTCCCAGCACGGCAGAAATGGCCACGACTCCACAGCACCTAACAACAACAACAACATTGCACTTGTTTATTTTTCTAAATTTTTCTCTCTGGTACTTGGGAGTTGAACCCAGGGCCTTTCACAAACTTTGCAAATGATCTACCACTGGGCTGCACCCCAGCCCATTTTTTATTTTTTTAATTTTGAGTCGGGATCTTGCTGTTATCCAGGCTGCCTATGGCCTTGAACTCACAATCCTCCTGCCTCTTCCTCCCCAGGGGCTGAGATTACAGGCATACGCCATGGCTGCTTTTCTGATTTCTTAGAGAGCCTCTTTAGATTTACTGAAAAGCTTCATAATAGATGATTTATAAAGTATAGCATGTTCTGGGATCAGCATTTTACTTCTTTTCTTACCAAAAGTTTTCAGCTGGGACCACTATGGAATGTTTTCTATTGCAACAAATCTCAAATATTAGGTCTAAAGGAGAAAACATGATTAAATGGTAACATTCCATTAGAAAAAATTTTAAATCCATTATTTTTCAAAAAAAAAATCACAAAGTACATATTTACTTAGAGTAATATTAAAACCTAGTTCTTTTTGTGTTTCAGAAAGAACAAAGCCCAATGACAGTGATGCCTCAGAGTAGGGTAGATCTTTCACTATGGCCTACAGCCCAGTAGATGGGGAAAACAGGGTTAAAAGACATCAAAAGGGTCCAAAAGGGAGTGTGCTGGTGGGTATTGTGGAGTTAACAGAATAGAGTTCTTAAGAATAGAAATCATAAGAAGTAGAGCATCTACTGAATTCGATGACTCCACAAAGACAGAGTAATGGAGACTTCCTTGGGGAAAAAAAATAAAGGAAAGGAAAATGACATTACAGACACCATGAAAAGACTGAGGACAGAAATTTTGGATGAAATGAAAACAATCCTAAGGTGAGCAGGGCAGACAGAAAGAGTGAGTGGTCACTGGATGCAGTCAACTAAAAACTGCATATTATATGCTCAATCTAAAACTGGTAAATAAACTATCCAACAACCATCCAATTGACCAACCACACTCACCTCCAGTAATAATCTAAAATACATTAAAGTTGCCATAAATCTCAAGTAAGCTAATATACTGTGTTCTTTTTCTAATAAATAGCTAAGAGTAGGATTAGACCACTTAGAAAATTTTAAATTATTGCTTTCCAGTAAGTTATACTACAGAAACAATTTAAAACATTTTCAGCAATGCCATCTCAGAAATGTGTGCACTGTGCACTAAGCTGCATGTAAAAGAATATTTATAGCCAAACTGTTCATTATCACCCTCAATAAGAGGCAAGCCATGTGTCCATCAACAGTAGAATGGATATATTGTGGCATGCTCAAAAAGAAACATTGTGCAGAAACAAAGATTAGCAAATCACAACTATTTGCAGTTAACATGGAAGACTGCGTTCAATCTAAGATGCAACAGTTTTAAATCCTTTTGAACATATACAGAAATATTCTGTTCATCAAGTTTAAAAACAGATAAAACTACATTGTATAGTTAAGTGATACATAAGTGTTAAAGTATATGTATTTTTTGAAAGTGAGGAAGTGGCCATCAGAGAGACAGAAAAGTGATGGTGTGGGGAGGACTGGGACCCAATGAGACACAGAGCAGGATGGGAAGATACTTCTAGGGTGCTGACAAGTTTTATTTCTTGACTTGGAGACTGAGCACACAGAATTTCTCTTTACTTATTTGTTAAACTGAATATTTATGTTTTATTAACCTTTTCTTAGAGGTTATATTTCACTATAAAAATGTTTCTTAAAAATACAGTTTCGGGGCACCACTAACTTGTTTATATTAGAGAATGTTTCTGAAATTGATGTTATTTTTGGCAGCTAGGCAACACTTCAACATTTTTCATCACTTTTCAGTGAGATTAGTACCACATTTGAAAAGTTTTATTGTGAAAACTAGCACTTCATTTTCTACTTCTTTATTTGCCAATTCAATAAATATTTATTCAACCACTTACAGTTATTTCTAGTACTTGAGAGACTAAAATACAAAGATGAGTTTGGAATAGTCCCTGACTTCTAGATTTTATAATCTAGTTGAGTAGTGTTTTGTTTTGTTTTGTTTTTTGTTTGGTGGTACTGGGGAGTTGAACCTGGGGCCTCAGAGTAGAGTGGTAATCATCTTTCTATGAGAAAGATAGGAATAAAAATGGCTTTGAGGAATTTGAAGAAAGCAGAGATTATATTTTTGAAGGAAGGAAATAGGCAAGGTTTATGGAAGAGATGGCATTAGAAATGGACTTTGGTGAACAGGAACAACTAAAAAATTAAGTGGCAAGACAAGGTCTTTTAGGTGAAGGAGACTTTATGACAAGACCATGTGACTAGGAATCAAATGGCTTGTTCAGAAAATAGGGAAGTGGGAGGTTGCATTAAGATTAATAAGAGAGATTAAGACTGGCTAAGAATTTGGGGTTCACAGCACACAAAAAAATGACTATCATGTGTAATAGTTTTGAGTTAATAAATTAGAAAATGGGGAAGCCACTGAAAGTGTTTGAAAAGCCCCAGGAAATTAACCTTATGGTTTTGTAGAGGATGACAGAAGTTAGAAAGAGACATCAAGACTGGGTACTGTGGTGCACACTTGTAATCATAGCTACTCAGGAGGCTGAGGCAGGAGGATTGCAAGTTCAAGGCCAGAGGCAGCCTGTGTAACTTAGCGAGACCCTGTCTCAAAATAAAAAAACTTTTAAAAAAGGGCTGAGTGTGAGGCTCAGTGGTGGAGCATTTGCTTAGTATATGCAATCCCTGAGTTCAACCTTCTAGTGGTGCAAAAGAAAACAGAAAAGGAAATAGATACCAGGTAATTATAGTAGCCCAGGATAGAAATGATGAAGGCAAAAGGATAAAAAGAAAGAGACTATAACTTAAGAGCTATTATGGAGATAAAATTTATAGAGTTTTCGGTGTATTTTGGATACTTAGGGGTAATAGGAGTAAATAGAGGGATGGGGGATAGGAAGAAATCAAAGATATCAGGGTTTGATAAGATTGACTCAGAGAATAATGGTACTTAATGGAAATAAAGATATCAGGAAGAGTTACTATTGTTGTATGTTCAAGGATAAGGGAGCAGACAATGTATTTAATTGTAGAAATGCAAATGTTGGCTACTATGAAATAAATAGGAAGGAAATCCACCAAACATTTGGAAATAATTCTTAAGTGTATATGTGAACATGTATGTGTATTTTACTTCAAAATCTACTGAACACTTTAGAAATATTTGTAGTCTACCCTGTCAAAAGGTCTATGATATTCCCATATTCAGTAATATGAAAAGTCATATGTGGTAGAGTCAGATTTGAACCTGCAAATGCTTAAACCATGGCTGTGTCCATTGTTTCTCACTACCTCCCGTAAATGCCTGTACCTGGGTATTTAAATGCCTGGGAGAGTTCTGGGCCATAGATGTAGATTAGGTCCATGACATGAAAGTATGGAGAAGTGTTAATGGATACAAGGAAGAGGACAAAGGAGTGATTACTGGAGAATCTCTGTTTAGAAGACAGGATGAGGATCAAGGACAGGATGAGGACCTATAGAAGGACAGTCAGGGGGGTGGGAGGGGAGCCAGGACACAGTGGTCTGGAAACCAAGGCAGCAGAACATTCCAAGAGGAAAGGGCCTGTTAGCACTGCCAGAGGCTGCTGGAGGGCCGGCAATTGGAAAGGGAGAGGAGATTCTTTTCGTTGGCTGGAGAACATGCCACGGAGATCTTTATAATAGAGATTTCGGTAGAACAGAGGCAGCAGGTGTCAAGGGTAAGAAGCGACTGCAGAAGTGTAAACTACTTCAGGAAGTTTCAAGTGAAGAGAAGACTAGGATCGCAGCTGGAAAGGGTAGCCAGGCAAGGAGAGCAGAGGGGCGGGATGCTTTTGTTCATAGGCAGAGGCAGCAGTGGAGGGGAAGAGACAGATGGAGCCAGAGAAGATGCTGAATGGAGTAAGACCCTTGCAGAGGCAAGAGGCCAAGAACGTGGCTGTGGTCTGAATGTTTGTGTCCTCCTCAAACTCACCTGTTGGATCTTAAGCCCCAGGGTGATGGTATTAGGAGGGGCGGTCTTTGAGAGGTGATTAGTGTCTTTATACCAAAGCTCAGAGAAGCAACTAGTCCTTTCCCCGACATGAGGTCACAGCTAGAAGGTGCCATCTCTGGGAAACAGGCCCTCTCCAGACTCCAAATCTACTGGTGCCTTGATCTTGGACTTCTCAGCTTCTAGGACTGTGAGAAATACATTTCTGTATTTTTCTAAGGCACTCTGTTTATGGGTATTTTTGTTACTGCAGTCTGAACAGACTAAGACATACTACCTTCTCAGAAAACTGAAAGAAAACATGTGCAGGTTTCAAGCAGACAGTATTTTTGAGGTGAAAAGGGATAACTGTCAGAGTCAATTCAAATGGCTACACACTGGGATCACATATTGAAGCATCTTGTTATTGTCAACATAGTCTCTGTGGGTTTTTTCAAGGACATTTTGTCCCTCCCCACAATGAGTAAGATACCACAGAGGCTTGGCCTGTTGCTTTCTCTTCTAGTGGACAGAGGGTTAGGGCCCTTTGCACAGTAGCTCAAATTCTTATTGACTGATGAATATACCACTTGGCATTAACATACTAACATGGGAGTCTTGCTTTTGAAACAATGGCATTGACTTTCTTTTAAAAAAATCACTTGTTCCGTCACTCAGGAGGCTGAGGCAGGAGGATCATGAGTTTGTGGCCAGCCTAGACTATAGCAAGACACAGTCTCAAAAAAAAAAAAAAAAAAAAAAAAAAATCACTGGGATTGTCAAAATTACCACCTCAGTATTATTTAAATGAAAAGTATTAGGTTGAATTATGTAAAATGGTCCTTATTTGACCATTTTTGACACTCACAAAAAAGTGAATTTTAAAGAATTCCACCTTATACAACATACCAAACAACTAACTTTCTTCACACATTTAGAAATCCTGTATGCTCAGAGGCTGAGATAACTTCCTTCCATAATTAAATGGAGCCTTTCTTTCTCCACAAATACAATCTCAGTCTGACAAAAATAGCCCCTCTCCAAAGCCATCTTGAGTTAATGGCATTTATTTGTAAGGCAGTTAGGCTGAGGGGTGACAGATCAAGCAGCCAAAGCTAACTGCTAAATCCAAGAGCTCATTTACCCATTATAGTAACTTCATCTCACACCATAGTCCAACTTTTTATTTATCAGAAAAAATAAATAAATCAGGGCATTGATGTAGCTCAGTGGCAGAGGGCATGCTGAGCATGTGCTAGGCCCCAAGGGTTCCATCTCCAGCACCACACACACACACACAGAGAAAGAAAGAAAAAAGAAAGGAAAAAAGAAAGAAAAGTAAAAAAGAATGAAAGAAAAAAGAAAGAAAAGAGCAAAATCTACATTTGCTAAATAACATAATTGATCAGTTTATCATTTAATGTTATTCATTTCTACTTTATATTTGTAATGACAAATACCAGACTTCCAAAATTTTTTGAGTTACTTCCTGATTTATGTATTTTCACATGAAAAACTGTGATTTTTATACAAAATTAGTGCCTCAGATGAGTCAGAATCTAGAAGAAAAAAAAAGTATAATCCAGTTTATAAATAAGTGGCTAAAGAAAAGCTTGTAGCTTCCTCTTTTTGAATCTTGGTTACGACTCTCCTTCCTTGAGATTTTTCAGCTTGCTTACCCAAGAAAGTATTCATATCAAAAACAACAGAAAAACAACAACACAAGGAGAGATGGGGCAGGGAGGGAGGGAGGGAGAGATGGAGAGGGGGGTAAGGAGAGGGAGAGAGAGAGAGAATATATGAATATATGAATATATCTGTACTTCTCTGAACTGTTGTTTATTGTAAACCCATTTTTCCCTGTACACAAGGCAAACATTCAGTCCAAATACACAAAACACATTTACTTGAGGACCATAGACAACTGCACGGGACAAAAAGAAACATACCAACCCCTGCAGGATTCCACCAGGGCACCCACCCATGAACACTTGCCTAGTTGAGGTCCCAGTAAATTCCCCTGCAGGCTGCCCCTGTCCCTATCAAGCCCCAGATCTGATGCTGACCCATATGTCCCTTGAGACATGGCCCTGGTTCAACACCCCCATTGCTTACTGAGAAACCCTTTTGTGCTGAGGGCTGAACTCCTTTAACTTTTTAGCCACGGCTCTGCTCACTGATTACAGCTTGGTTCAGTTCCTCCATCTTCCCAGCCCTAACAGCTACCCTAACTGTACTCAGCTCCGTGCACTAACTCCATCCATTCTCTTGAAAGCAAAAGTTCTCAACTTCAGTTCACACAGAAGATTAAAAGGTCCATAAACTAGAGTAAAAAAATACCCTGCATCTTCTTTTTCATTAATCTCTAAAGGAAATTTGGTATTATAGATAACACACCACAGTTATTTTCACATCCCATTACAATTGTTGGAGCCACATCAAAATATTCTTCATACTTGTCACTTCTTTGAAGTTGACAGTTAACAGATAAACCTCTAGATCTTGCCGTGCCATACATAAAGAAGCAAATAATCCACTATAATATAACTTATTAAAATTGTTGTTTGTTTTGTTTTGGGACAAGGTCTCACTTTGTAGCCCAGGCTGGCCTCGAACTCACAATCTTCTTGCCTCAGCCTTCTGAGTGCTGGGATTACAGGTGTGGTGCACACTAAGCTATTAAAAATATTTTGATAACTCTATTTCAATATGACTGATTTTCTCTATAATCCTATGAATTTTATGTTATTCATTTTAAAAATTATTTTGAGATGGGGCTTATGAGCATCACTAGTTGCTAAAGGAAACTATAGCCCAAAAAAGTATCTGCTACCAGCTCTAACTTGTCTGGAAGTATTTCATTCCCTGTCCAAATCAGCTGATTCTCCTTTTAACCTCCAAATTTCCCCTTCTTCTACCCTGTTCACAGTTGTACTACTGTGGCATCTGATCCCTTCAGATCTTGGAAGCTAAGTACGGTCAGGCCTGGTTAGTACTTGGATGGGAGACTGCCTGGGAACACTGAGTGCTATAGGCTTGGGAGAAGGACCCAGCAACCCAGTCTCAAAAAACAATCAGCCATTGAAAATCTTATGAATAGCAGAGAAGTACTGACAATAGTATTTCAACTGTTGTATAGAGGGCTGTTATGAGTCAGACATCTAACAATAGCAATCACCCTATTTAGGTAAGGCCCTCCACATGGCCTCTGGCAGAGCCCAGTGAATCTTTCTGTCCCCTTCTCAGTCTCTCAGTACTCAATTCCTACTATAGCTCACAGATGAAACCCAGAACATTCTTTTAGTTAGCCTATAACTATAAAGCCTGCAGCTGTACCACTGTGGCATCCAATCCCATCAGATCTCAGAAGCTAAGCAGGGTCGGACCTGGTTAGTACTTGGATGGGAGATTGCCTGGGAACTCCAGGTGCTGTAGGCTTAGTAGAAGGACCTGCCAACCCAATCCCAAACAAACAGCCATTGAAAACCCTATGAATAGTAAAGAAGCACCCCAATAGTGTTTCGTCTATTGTACATAGAGTTGCTATAAGTCAGATACCAACCTGACGGCACCTAACAACAACAACAATATAAGTACTAAATTTTCTTATAACCTTTTCTTCCACCTTTTCTTCAAGGTACATTTATTTATCTTGTCAAACTGTACCATCAGGCCAACCTTAAGGCCTGTTCTGATTCTGGGGAGCAAATCTTCTTCCTCTCCTTTGGGGTGGTCAGCCCAGGAAGATGAGGTTAAAGCCAGAGCCATGCAAAACTGGCAGATCTGGCGAAACAGACAAATGTAAAAAACAATGGAATCAGGTGAAGAGAATTCAACGAAGCACTGCACGTCCTTGGGACTCAAAGATACATAGTGAAGCTAAGAACTGTCATTAATAAGGCCAATAGCATTGCCCAAATCTGAAGAATTGGCATAACTGTTCTTGTAAAGATCAAATTGTCCTGCTCTGTCACCCAGTAGCCTCCAGTTGACTAGTTTCTATGATGATAGAGTCATGCCAAACTATGAAACTTACTCAGAAAGAGAAGGAAGGATGCCACATATAGAACATGCGCCATTTGGACTGGTACAGACTTTCCCCAGCAGCGTCACTGAAGTTGCTCAGAAGTTGTGTGACAAATGTTACGTTCTCACTGCAAAGGTAAAGAGGAAGCAATCGTGTGGTTTTTAGCCCACAGTGAGAGAGAGAGATGGCTTGCAAAATCGAGGCTGGCCACATTATATGGTTCTTCATCATCACTCAAATTTGGGCATGAAAAAACTAGTTATCTTCATGGTTATCATACACAGATAAAAATAAGATAGGACTCATCCTGGCTAAATATATATCATTTGGTAATGATGAGGGAATTTAAGTGAACTGAATTTAAAACAAACAAACAAAAACAACCCCCAAACCCAGAAATGTTCTCTCCTTAGTCCTTACCTCTGCTCCCTCCTTGAGAGAGGAAGCAAGAGAAGGGCCCCTGGAAGGGACCTTGAATGTGGGGTCATATGAAGTGTGATGATGGTAGACTCCAGGCTCAGACTACGTGTTTGTATGAAGATTCTGTTTTTAGTAGCTGTGTGGTCTTAGAAAAGTAAGTTAACTTTTTCCAACCCTCATCTCTAAAACAGGGATACCTATGATATCTACCCCATGAGACTACTGTGAGAACTGAAGGGGCTAATTCATTTAAAGAACTTTGAAAAATCTCTAGCACATAGTAAATGCTCAGTGACTATTAGCTGCCATCATCACCATCATAAGCCACTTAAGTGAGTCTTCATCTGCCTGATGTGGGCCCAGGCACCAAGGATGGCAGATGTACGTACCTCTAACCATTGGCACAGGACCCAGGACAATTTAACCTTACTCTAGTTCTAGAAGGCAAGATCATGTAAGGGGTGAACTGAGGACAATATTCTCACTTCTAGACCCTGGTCAAGCCTATATATTTGTTGTTGGGTGCTGTCAAATTAGATCTGACTCAATAGCAACCATATGTACAAGAGAATGAAACACTATCCAATGCTGTACCATGCACACAATCTTTTTATGTTTGAGCCCAGTGTTGCAGCCCCTATGTTTCTTCTCATTTTGAATCATGACACATCAGGAAAAGAAGGGCCCAGAGGCTTTATTCCATTCCCATAATTAAGGTTAACTCTACTTTGAGGAGGCAACTCTTCCCCAGTCATTTCTTGAATGCCTTCCAGCATGGGGGGGAGGTCATTTTCCTGTACTATATTTGACAGTGCTCCTCTGCTATTCATAGGGTTTCCAATGGTTAATTGTTTTGGGAGTGGGCTGTTGGGTCTTTCTCCCTCATCTGTCTTAGTCTGGAAGCTCAGCTGAAACCTGTCCACCATGGGTGGCCCTGCTAGTATCTGAAATACTGGCAGCATAGCTTTCAGCATCACAGCACATGCAAGGCCCATAGCATGATCAGCTGACAGACATGTTGAGGAAGCCTATATCTAGATAGGTTAATAACAAACTGGTCTGTTTTGGGCCACAGTTACAGGCAGATCCCTCTACTGTCCATCCATCTAGCAATTTTTTAGTCCTTTTATGTTTGGGGTACTGTAGGAGGAATTTCCCATACAAAGATGGTCACAATCCTGGCTTTATTCTCAGGAAGCTCACACTTAATCAGATAATCACAGTGCAATGTGTCAGCCACCCATGTGACACCTAAAGATGGTAGGAGAAGTTGGTGGACAGGAGGGAAGGTCAGGATTGATGGGGCTGGGCCAAGGAAGACAACTAGGGAGGAAGGGGAGCAGGGCACAGCTGGGGAGAAACAGTCCAACATGGACAGTGAGGCATGGGCTACACCCTCCTGTTGGAGTAGATGAAGTTGGAGGCTGGTATGAAAGGAAAGGATCTACAGGTTGGCTGGGGCAGACCTTAGTGGACTTTTCTCTTGAAGAACAAGGGAGCTCTTAAGAGGGCTTTTAGCAGTACACCTTGTCAGACTTTTTTTTTTTTTTTATTAAATTGAATTCCATACTTGTATATTGCTAACTGGTTGAAAGGTGAGGAGGGAGACCAGGCTATAAGCAAGAAGGCCAGTTACAAGACTTTTGCAGTTGTTTGTATCAGCAATGATGAAAACCTGAATTTGGGCATTTAAAATAAAGACAGGATTGATAGGTGAAGTACCAAATACTGAACTGGGGATATAGCTCAGTGGTAGAGCACTTGCCTAGCATGCATGAGGTCCTGGGTTTAATCCCCAGCACTGCAAGAAATCAAATACTTACTGGGCATCCCCTGTATGATAAGCTACCAAATATTAGAGATCCACACATGATGAAGTATAGCCTCTGACCTCAATGAGCTCCTGTTTGTGACAGTGGGGCCTGGTGGTGAGCAGGGAAGAAGAACCTGACTGATTGTCCCATGAGGGAAATTAGGTGAGGTCCCCCAAGAGATTTTGCCTTAAATGAGGGAGAGAACATATTTACTTTAGGGAGAATGAGAGGTCAGGAAAACCTTTAGGGCAAAAGTGGCATTTTAAGGTAAAGCTTATTCTCCTAATGAAAATTATAGCAGGGTAGAGCAACATTCTATAACTCAGGTGTGAAGGCCTCTCACTTCATTCCTTCCTTCCTTCATCTGTATGTACACCCACACTTGGAGGCACCCCTCCCTCCCTCTAGTTTTATTCATTAGCTATGATACCTAACAATCAGTCCCCTAATGCCAGTAACCACAAATATTAGGGTCTTTAGTGAAAGATGCAACACTTACCTTTACAAGTTTTGGTGCAAGACTTGGAGGATGAAAGAAATGTGAGGAGATCCCAACCCTCCGGGAACTTGGAATCTAGTTCAATAAACAACTGTAGACAAGGAACTGTAGCCATATGAGGCAGCATGTGTGGGGTATCCAATCATGGTTCAGGCAAGAAATAGTCTAAGAGTTAATAGTTGGGTAGGTAGGGGCAGCCACGCAAGATCATTCATAAAAGGCTGATTTTAAGTAGGTCCTGGGAGATCTGGTATGATTCACATAGGAAGGGAGGACAGAAAAGGACATTCCAGGAAGGAGAAATAAAGTACACAAAGACAGAGGGGAGGCCCTCCAGGTTATATTATATGTGGGTAAATACTAAAGGGGCTGGAGTTTAGCTCAGTTGGTAGAGCACCGCTCCATACTCTCTGAGGACCTGGGTTCAATCCCCAGCACTGCACAAACAGGAGAAAGCCATGGCAATGCACTCCTGAAGCAATCCTGAAACAATCAGCCATTGAAAACCCTATGAGGGTGGCTATGAGTGGGATCCGACTTGATAGCATCTAACAACAACAAAAATGACAACAAATATTAAAGGGCGGTTTACACAGACTGGAGATTCCAAATTAATGCTGCAAGCTGTTCATTATACTCTCAGTGGGGGCTTGAAGTACCGGGATTTTTTCACTATTTCAGAGAAGCCATGCTCCAGGCAGCAATATTTTAGCAGATGCACTGTATAAGTTCGTTACTACTGTGTAACAACTAACCACTGGCTTTAGTGGCATCTAAGAATAAATGTTTATTTGTAGTAATAAGCCTATGGGTCAGCTCAGTGGTGCTGTTAATGTAGAGGGTTTGCCCATGAATCTGGTCAGCTGATGGAAATAGTAAAGCCCCAATGGCCTTGGCTTGGACAATTCAGCTCTACTCCACATGTCTCACATCCCTCTAGCAGGCTGGCCTTGCACATTTTCATGGTAATGTTACAGATCCAAAAGAATGAGCGGAAATGCACCAGTACTTTTTAAAGCTTCCACTTACATCATGACCACTAATAACTTAGGCCAAAGCAAGTCACATGGCCAAGTACAAGTGAATCTGCCATGTGCTTTGAGAAGGGAATTATTTAAAAATAAGAACTAACCACAGAGACCATTGTCACCAATAATACAGAGTAACCTGTATCTCTGAAATATATACGACCCAATAAATGCTATGCAACTTCTTATTCCTGGCTATTTCCAAAATATTTGTTCTCTTTCTATTTTTGTGGCTCCCTTTCTGCCAGAATTTAACATTGACAGGGTGATGTCACCTCTTTTCTGGAGGGAAAAAAGCAGCTTTCTGTTGTCAAGGGAAAAAGGAGGAGGAGGAGGGGAGAAAAAAATAGAGCTAGAAAAGAGACAGTTATTCTATTGCCTTGGGAATCACTGAACTACAACTGTACCAGTTGGAAGGAATGTAAAAATGTAGTTCCTGATCCAGAGGAAGGGAGGGGGGGAAAGAGGGAGAGGGCCACAACTGGACAAAGGAACCAGGAATATACTAGAAGAAAAATCTGTTCCAGTTCCTACAAGATTAATTAAAAGAGATATTCTTTTTCCAGGTTGACATGTTTTAATATCAGTTCCACAGATTCACAAAGATTGCAGGCATTGTAATTTCCCATCATTTGGGCCCAAGAAATAAACAGGGGCCTTTTAGACATCAAGCTCTATGCAAGGCATTTCACATGCGGTTTTTTAGGATAACTCACATTTCTCTGTGGCAGGCATTACTAATCCCATTTTACAGATGAGCAAACAGAGACTTGGAGTGTTGGACTAAACGAACCAAAATCACATGGCTAGAAAATGGCTGAATTTAAGGTTGTCTTCTTACTGTAACATACTTTTTAGCATGCTACTTAGAATTTTTGGAAGGCAAAGTGTGGGACAGTGAGTGGCTAGAGGAGGGATAAAAACCCTAAAGGCTCACTAGAAAGCAGATCACTATTTTGATACCCTCTTCTCTTGTGTTCTTGTATTTCAGGTTTAATTGATGGCTATTCCACAGAGCCTGGATTTGGCAGTAAGAAGAAGCCCTGTGGCTGAGCCTCATGTCTACATGTACCAAACAGTCAGTCCATAATAAGGGACCACAATGATCTCAGTCAACACCCATCTGTACCAGAAGAAGAAAGTCAGGCTGGAGTGGTCCATTGTGACTTGACCCTTGTGATGGAGGCTGATGTCTAGGTATCAACTCCCAGCCTCATTGCTCTTATCTCCCACTGGCCTGGCTTCACCAAACTGACAGTTAACCAGGACTGAAGAGGTTCTCAAAGTGGGTGATGACATCTATCTGTGGGGAAAAGCGTGAACTAGATTTGTGGGCAAGGGCAAAGGCCGGGGCATGGGGATGGGAGTAGAGAATGGGGAATAGGAGATGCGCTTAGCTTCCAGGTAGAGGAAAGAGGAGCAACAGATGGGATTGCTAGGCCATCTCTTGTTTTGTTCATGAACATTCTCATGTGGAAAGATTATTCCATAAATATCCTATGTGGGATTAACCAACAGGCTTTGATAAAAGTTTGGGGTGAGAGGCTCAGATTAGGCCCTAAAGAGGGAGAGAGGAAGAAGGTGGCCCAAGGCTCCTTTACTTGGGCGCTAGCCCCTTATGGCCCCCAGGGACAAACTCCTGTCCGTCATGTAGCTCACAAAGAAGCTCACATTAGCCACCTTTCTGCTTAGTGCCATCGCCCTCCAGAGCCTGCTCCCTCTTCTCTTCAAACTCTGACAGCTTCCACATGTCCTCACTGTATTGTTTGATTTCTCTCCCTAGCCTTTCAGTCCACGAAAATCTGGGCCTGGGTCCACTCAGACTTCCCAGGTAGGACAGTGGGCACTGCTGACTTGACTCGATCTTTCAGTCAGTGGCATCCCGTATGGCTGGCCACTGGCAAACCTGCTGGGAGTCTTTCCTTCTCTGATTTTCCAAGATTTCCTTATACCTTGGGAGACTCACTGGATCTCACTGGATCTTCTCCACATCACCTGACATTGCTGCCTTCCCTGGGGGCTTTCAGCCTCTCTGCCCGGTCCCCAACCACACAGTGACTGTTACAAGCAGGTTTGCAGCCCCACCTCCCTTAAGTTCCAGAGCAGTGATCCAGTTGAGGCTGAACATCTCCACCTGAAGGTCCTTCAGGAAATTCAAATGGGAGTCTAAAACTGAGATCACTATTTCTCTATCCCTCGTCTTATCTGTGGTGGTCAAATGCCCCAGCAGCCACCCAGACACATGGTTGGCTCCATGCTCCACATCCAGTATAAAGTCCTATCAGTTCTCCATATATATATATATATATATATATATATATATATATATATATATATAATTTTTTTTGTGTGTGGTACTTGGGGTTTGAACCCAGGGCCTCAAGCATACTTTGCAAATGCCCTACCACTGGGCTGCAACTTCAGCCCATTTTTAATTTTTTGCCAGGGTCTCGCTAAGTTATGCAGGCTGCCTCTGGCCTTGAACTCATGATCCTCCTGCCTCTGCCTCCCGAGTCGCTCGGATCACAGGCATGTGTGCTACCGTGCCCAGCTGAGGGCCTCAAGTGGACTAGTGTGGTCTAGTTGGTCTTCCAGCCTTGCCCTTTCCCTTACTCTGCCGCCAGAATGATCTAAAAAACAAACATAGCTATGCACTTTCCAAAGGATTTCAGTTGTTCCCCAATGTTTCCACGTCAGGTTTGAACTCCTTAATGTGACTTGTACAAGCTGCCCTGGGGACTCTCCCCGGCCCTATACCCTTCCACTTTCACCCTGCAGAAGTACAGAACCACCTGCATTTCTCTTGACTTGTCTTGCCAGTGTTTCCCTCTTTTAACTTTGGAAACCGTCTCTTCTGGTTATAATCGTGCCTTATCCCTACCTGGTAAATTCCTATTCATTTAAAAAATTTAAAAGTCTGGGTTTGCATCTCTATATGAAGCCCCTGATTCATCTTTTTAGATTTTCAATAAGTACTTACTGAATGCCTGGGATATTCAGGTACCAAGGCTGCTGTGGTGATATAGAACACACACACAGACTTGGGAGTCTGAAAGATTTGGGGTTCAGATTACTTTTATTTCTTTAAGTCTCAATTTGCTTATGTATAAAAATGGGGATAATAACATTAGAAACACTGATGTGACACAGTTAGGGCTGTTAGGTTTTTTTTGTTGTTGTTTTTTCAGTGCTAGGGATCAAACCCAGCGTCTTTCTCATGCTAGATAAGTGCTCTACCACTGAGTCACACTCCCAGCCCACAGGCCTGTTAGTTGCTCAATTGAGAGAACATGTCAGATAAAGTCAGAAATCATAAAAAGACTGTGTGTCTTGGGAATTTATTGTTACCTAAACCACGACCATGCACATTTACTCACGGATCTCTTAACCCAGGGCCAAGCCTTTGCTTTGATGTTAGTCTGCTGCCCGGAGTCTCTTAACCTCTTTCTTATACAAACCAAACCTATGTTGTCTAAGAAATTAGTCTCTATTTAGTCTTTCCCAGAAAATTCATCTTTTTAAATTGATACTTCCTGCTTTTTAATATTGTGTGTGTGGGGAAAGTCCATTAAATTTACCTGCTTAACTTTTTTATTTTTATAATTTTGCGGCACTGGGAGGCTGAATCCAGGGCTTTGTGCATACTTTGCACACTGAGCTGCAGCCTAAGCAACCCTTTAAAAAATTTTTTAAACCAAGACAGGGTTGTGCTAAGTTATGCAGGCTGCCTCTGCCTCTTGAGTCATTGGGATTATAGATACGTGCCACCATGTGCAGCCATCTTAACCATTTTAAAATGAAGTTTAGGAGTAGATATATTCACATTGCTGTACAACAGATCTTTAGACTTTTTCAATCTTGCTGCACTGAAACTCTATACCTGCTATGTTCCCCTTCCCCAGCTCTTGACAACTACCTTTGTACTTTTATTGCTATACTTTTTGACTTCTTTAGATACTTTATGTGCAAGGAATCATACATTATTTGTCCTCGTGACTGGCTCCGTTCACTTGGCATAAAGTCATCAAGTTTCATTCATGTTATGTGGTAATTTTTCTTTTTGAAGGCTATATAATATTCCATTGCATGTATATACCATTTTCTTTATCCATTCATCTGCTGATGGGAATTTGAATTGCTTCTCTCTCTCAGCTATTGTGAATATTATGATGAACATGGTTGTGCAGATGTCTCTTTGAGATACTGCTTTAATTTCTTTTGGATATATACCCAGAAGTGGAATTGCTGAATCATCTGGTAGTTGTATTTTTAGTTTCTTGAAGAACCTTCATACTATTTTCCATAATGGCTGCATCATTTTATATTCTCTCCAACAGTGTACATCCCAACTTCTTTGCATTCTTGCAGAAGAATAACACTTGTCCTTTTCTGTTCTTTTGATAGTGCCCATCCTAATGCATATCTAGTGATACTTCACTGTGGCTTTGATTTTCATTTCTCTTGTGACCAATAATGCTGAACATCTTTTCATATGTTTATTGGCCATTTGTATATATTCTTCACGGAGTTTTCTATTCAAGTCCTTTGCTCATTTTTTAATTGGGTTGTTTTTTGGTGTACAACAAAGTTCTTTATACAGTCTAGATTTTAACCCCTTATCAGATATACGATTTGTACATATTTTCTCCCATTCTGTCAATTGTCTTTTCACTCTCATTTCCTTTGACTTGTAGAAGTTTTCAAGTTTGATATAGTCCCATTTGTCTATTTTTTATTTTGCTGCTTATATTTTTGGCTGTTATATCCAAGAAATAATTGCCAAACCCAAAGCTCTGAAGTTTTCCCCATTTTCTCCTAGGATTTTTAAGGCTTTAGTCTTACATTTAGGTTTTTAATCTGAGTTAATTTTTTTATATGGTGTCAAGTAAGGGTCTAACTTC
>VMDO01001048.1:138425-204513 GCA_007922755.1 Pedetes capensis
TTTTTTTTTTTTTTTTTTTTTTTTTTTTTTTTTTTTTTTTTTTTTTTTTTTTTGCAGTACTGGGGTTGAACCAGGGCCTTGCACTTGCATGCTTTGCAAGTGCTGTACCACTGAGCTGCCCCCGAACCCATATTTTTACTTTTTGAGAGAGGGTCTTGCTCAATTATACATACTGCCTCTGGTCTCGAACTTGCGATCCTCCTGCCTCTGCCTCCTGAGTCTCTGGGATAACAGGCGTGTGCCACCGTACCTAGTGGCAAGCTGTCTTTTCAATGGCAGTTGTCTTCAGATCGGTTGACCCTGCCATACTAGAACAATAACAAAACTTTCATGTTAGTAGTGTGCTGCTTTGCAGGTTAAAGGAGGTGAAGTGGCTGTCATTTTGGAGTGCTTGGTGTAGTCCCTTCTGGGTGACTCAAAGATTGAGACCACATCTGTGAGAAGCTCGTCTCAACGCAGGGCACACCCGGAGAATCCCAGGATCAGCTTATTACTGGGCCCTGGGGCCACAGGGGTGAATGGTACCGACCCTCGTGGTATTTGCAGACCACCAGACCATCTGCCGGGGGATCCCCACTTACCCTCGAAGGGCAAAACAGGCTCCCTGGGGCCTGAAGGAGAAGTACTAGCTAGACAGGGGGAAAGAGGTTTCTGCAGCAGATGGTATGTGTCCAGCCCTACAGACAAGTATATGGCAGGTTGCCTGTGCCCAGCAGATTGCCTGGGTACATGGTACGTGTGCACCTACATTTTTGTTTTGCTTTTAATATAACTTGAGGAAGGAATGGGTTTAGTGATAGGTAGGGGGTGTGTGAAAGACCAGCCCTGGCTGCATCAGTATTTTGACATGAGCAGATCTTCCCAGCTCACTGAGAAGCATGTAATGACAGGTCATTTTTGACAGTAGATCATTTACCTGTGCATTTATGAAGTCCAAGTACCTTCTACGTGCTGGGAACAGTGCCAATCACTGGGCAATGTGAGTGCCAATCACACTCGGCCCTTGAATATCTTACAACATGAGATGGTCCCTGAACAAGACACACACAAAAAAATACAGGAAACAAAAATGAGGCCAACAGTAGAGTCAGCAGGGGAGGCCAGCCAAGAGCGAGCAGCTGCTCCAGGGGCCAGCCGGGAGCCGGCCCTCAGCCCTCATTCTGCCCAGCTATGCTGCAGCCGGCAGCCTGGTAAAAAAGGATTTTTTTCCCTTTATTCAGGGGTTGAACTCAGGGGCTTGCGCTTGCTAGGCAAGAGCTCTACCACTGAACTGTGGCCAAGCCCCTTTCTCTATTTTTATTTCTTATATTTTGAGATGGGGTCTCACTAAGTTACGCAGGCTGCCTCTGGCCATAAACTTGTGGTCCTCCTGCCTCAGCCTCCCAAGTGCTGGGGTTACAGGTTTGTGCCATGGCAGCTGGCAGAGGAGGCTTTATATTGCAGGGGCTGCTACCTTCTGCACAGTCTGGCTCAGATTGCATCATGAGTTAGAAAAACCTTTCTGTTCAAGTCACAATATGATCACAGAACTTTGGTGTGTGCTTCCTCATCTACAGAGAGGAACAATATCTAACTTCTCTTTCCTGAGAGGAGACCTATGGAGGTCACGAGTACTCACAGAAGACCAAGAAACCTTCTATTAGCCAAAGGATCCTAGCCCTCACCTTTGTTCTTGGCAAGAACCACAACATGGACCCTTTAAAATCCATTTCTTTTTTTATCACAAAGGAAAATCTACAGTGTTTTTATAGGGTGCAAAGAGATCAGAAGGTGCTATAGCTGCACCTGGAATTCAGCCATAATCCCCCACACTGGAGAGATAAAAGGATAATAGAGGCCAACATCAAGTTCCTCACACAACTTCTGTTTAAATTAAACTTCCTTTAATGAAATGAAAAACAAATGGTGCATTGCATAATATTTGTGGTCACAGTATAAAACAATACAATTAGTTCGTAGAACATTGGATATGGACAAAAATACACAAGACCCTTTCTTTGTTTGTGGGAAATGCTGCAGATCTTTATGTGCCACACTAAAAAAGAAAGTCAACCGCCTTCTCCTAGTGATCTGCACACATATTTATCACCGAGAGTTTGCTCAAACAGTGGAGGAGAACTTACCCAAATCCCAGTTCCCTTCTTCCTCTGTTGTCATCGGTGAAGCTAAAAAAAAAAAGTTTTCTGAAAGTAGTAAATTGTGTAGTATTGCTTATTGTTCCTGCCAAAAAGGCTCAGTCTTTGGCTCACAGATGGCAGTGACAAAATCATGGCTGCAGGCAATCTGCAAAGCAAGAGGCAAGAGCCACCAGGGAGAGAGACAAAGGTCTGGGCAGGAGGGAGCCAAGTGGCTAGGGGAAAACAAGTCCATAAATACATTTCTAAATGAAGGTTTAACCCAGCTGGTGAGTCAGAGTTCCACCGTCCCATGAAAAATCTGAAAAGTTGTTAAAAAGCCAGAGTTTGCATTTTTCATTTTTTTCTCTTTTTTCTAGAAAAGTGAAATGTGTATGTAAACATCATAAAGTAAACAATTTAAAGTAAATTTGAGGCTTCTATCTGAACATAGCTTAGGCTCTTTCTGGGGATATTTTTGTGATTAGAAAAAAACCCACTCTTCTATAAAGTCTCTTTACATTAAGAAGTGCAATTTCACCCGTGTGCAGCCTGGCTCGGCTCTTCCTCCCTCACCCCGGTGCTGCAGGCAGGAGCCTCTCCAGAAGAGCACTTTGTGGGGAGCCCTATTTGGTACGTCAAAAGAGTGTAAATCACTTTTAAAAGACACACATCCCAGGCAAGGAGGGAGCAAGGTCCTTGGTACAAAGTCCTGGGGTTTCTGGCCCCTCTGCCACCTGCACAACCCTGGGTTTTGGCTGGCTTGATGGACATGGGACTGGGAGGCGAAGGTCAGTTCCTGACCAACTCAGCCTTGAAGTGCAACATCAGTTTGAAAGGGAAGGTACAGCGTGTGAGCGCGCTTCCCTTTGACCATCAAATGTCTGGTGAGACCCAGTCTGTGACCTGGGGCCACTTGGTCTCAAACAAGGCTAAGTGTGCTTTCCTCCTACCAAGAGGGGCTTTGGTACAACCCTGAATCTTCTTTTAGTAACTGCAAGGGCTCAAAGGGCACTGGCCATTACCACTGTAGCACCTGTCTATAGTTGTTCTCGCTTTAATTCCTATTCGTACAATCACCTGGGTCCCACCTCCCCTGAAACGCACAGTTAGGAAATGACATGTGGAAAATACCCAGATCTAGCACCACGAAGGCCTCCTCTTCTTCCTCTGTCTTGCCCCCACCAGATTGAGGCTGGAACCACCCTGCGCTGCGACCATCAGCCCAGAATCTAGAGCTCCCACCACAGGAGTGGTCCCCACAGTGGGCAAAGCCAAAAAGGAAAAACCCAGTGAGAACCTGCTTCTGGGGCTGACTTGGTGATGAGCTGAGAACTGATCGGGGGCAACAGAGAGAGCAGAAGAGGGGGAGCCGGCGAGCCGGGAGGAATTCAGCTCATCCAGCTCACGGTGACAAAAAGCCGCACATGGATGGCCATCGTTTTGTATGACTTTATTGCTCGAAACAAATGAGTCTTTTTCCCCCTGTGGAAGACAGAGCAGCGTTAGAGCCTTCAGAGCCAGAATAAAAGCACAGAGGACTACAATTAGGGCACAAGGTGCCAGGGCGCCTCTGAACCCTCTGGGATGCTTCTGGAAGGCCAGTGCTGGGCGGGGTGGGGGTGGGGGAGGGGGACACTTTGGGGAGCTGAGGCTCTGAGGGGTGCGCTGTCAGAGAAGACGCTAAGAGCCTGGACTGTTTCTTCCTGTCCACTGTCCCATTCCTGACGGGACCAGTCAGGCAGCACTGACTTCTCTCAGCCTACTTTACAGGCTGCTCACATGACAGCAAATTGCTGGGTTCCCTCCGTGTTCCTAATAGGAAAGCAAACAGTCCACAAAGTATAGTCTTTCCCACTAGCCCCCTGCAGGGGATCTTAAAAAGACTTGAAGGACTGAAAAGGTCACGGAAAACATACAGTTCCTCTAGGCAATTTCTGATTCCTTGAAGTCAGTCAGTCTTGCAAAGTGGCAATTTGCCTTCATGTGAAAGAGCCCAGGTGGCATGTCAAGGACGCGGCATAGCTCAGTCCCTTGCAGGTTCCTGGGAGGCCCAGACCTTTGCCTCTTGCAGAGGGCAAGAGGAGCTTCTCTAGCCTCACTAGGCTCTGGCACCACTGGCCCTCCTGGCACCCTTGGGTCCCCCGAGGCACTGTGGCCTCTGAACTATCAAGAGAGTGTGATTTCCTTTCCTTGCCCCCAACCTCTTCCTTGCAGATGTTCTTACTGCCCTGGACAGAGGCGGCCGTGTATTTTCTTCATACTCATTCTTAAGGCTAAGGTGGCAAGATAAGGTGCTCGGTGGAAAGCCAAACTCCAGACTCCAGGGCGGCCATCTCGTCACTCTCACGAAACAAATACAAAAGAAATGGAAAAGAAATGGAAAAGAAATGGAAGAGGGGCAGAGAAGGGAGGGGAAAAAAAAACAAACATAACCAACCCAACCCCCCCACCCAAAATGCATTTGAGCTCAAGGAGAACTTACATACTCCAAGCTGAGATTTCAAATGTAGTCTCAACCTCTGAAAATACGGGGTGAGGCAGGGTAGTAAAAGCCACAGAACAGCCTTTGGCACAGGTCCACATCTCTCTAGCTGGCACAGGGCCGCAGGTGGCCGCCCTCCCCACCCCAGCCCTCGAAGACGCTGCCCTCAGGCGGGCAGGCACACTCTCACCCACAGTAAGGAACTCTGAATGCCATCGCCCTCCCTCACCACAACCCCTTGAAACAAAAGCGATCAACACACACAAGTCGGAGGATCTCTAAAGCTGGTAGGAGAAAAAAATTAGACGAAAGTTAACCGTTAAAAAGCTGCAGTGGGGAAACCACAGACTCGAATGTTACAGGTCGGAAGGTGCCGTGGGAGAGAGCTGTGTGCTGGTAAATGTGTCCGCGCTCAGAGCTCCACATGCAGAAAAGAGAGTGTGCCAAGTCCCACCTGAGATTAGAGAGGACTGGTCTGAGTGTAACACACTTGGTTTAAAAACATCGCGGTCCTCTTCTCACCCCCACTGTTCCCCGAACGTTCCTCCTGTCACTCGGGGGCCACCTAGTCCATCTCCATGGACATGAGCCGCCGGCGCTCCCGCCGCGTCTCCTGCACCTCCTTCTTGCAGCACCAGTGGGAACTGCAGTACCCGATGAGGCAGGACAGGAGCCCGATGACGGTGGACAGACCCACGCCGATCAGCAGCGGGTACTTGAAGGCATTCAGCACTGGAGGGAGAGAGCAAAAGGGAAGCCATTAGTGCTGCCAGGGGGACTCTTGGGGACTACCACCTCCCTTCCCCACAGGAGTGAGGTCGCCCCTGGGAGCAGATCTCATAAATCCTGGACCAGCACCTGGCACAGTGTTGCAGGCAGCAGCAGCTCATCTCTATCTGTTGAAAAAAAGTGAGCAATGTCTCCCCACCCTGCTCTAAGGGTTGGGGGGCGGGACGGTGGCAACAATAAAAAAGATTTCACTTGATGCCTTTGAATGTCAACTTGCTTTTCAGGGTTTTGGCAGGAAATTGATTTTTAAAAGTCAGTGTAAGGGCACCGCACATTCAGCAGCAGATGCGTCCTTAAAAAAACTGTGCATAAATCAATTCTATGCATCAAATAACTGAAGTGTACTAAGGGAGCTATTTTAAGTAACACTATAGTAAATTATCAAGCAAAGTGAATAATCACTCCCCTACTTGTTCGGTAAATCTGGGTTTTCATATGGACTTACTTTGAGCAAAGAATTTTAAGATGCAAATATGTTGTAGATGATACATTTTCAGAAATTCTGCACAAATACTGTTTAGATTCCACCCTGAAGCCTATCTTGCCTTCCCCCTGAGTACCAGCACTTCTTGGGTAGATGCTGCCTCTGGGTACTGCAGCCCCATTACAGATTTCATAAGAGAGAGAGAAGGGAAAGGCTAAGTGACTTGTAGAGGAGCAGGAGAGCCAACAAGCCACCTCCTCAAGCTGACATATGACTGGGGAAGCACATTCCCAAGGCATCTATGGACCCTTGGAGGCACCTGGACTTTAGTTTTCTTCAAAGAGTTATTCACACTAAAATTTAATTCCTGAAGCTTTCTGCAGGGCAGACACGTTTCTCGGGAACCAAGGAACAACACTCTCTGCTCTGGGATTCTCAGGGAACAGAGAGGTCTGACTGTCCTGACAGGTTGAGCCTGGTGGCTGGTATGGGGTGCTGAAGTTGGGAGACACTCTCTATCTCGGGCTCCATGAGGTCCCCACTCTGCCAGTGACTGTAGGAAGAGCTTCCCTTCTCCATGAAACAAAACAACAGGAAGGTGAGAGTGGCTGGCTCTTAACCTACAGCCTCACTTAGAGACCTGAGCCCTCCCTCAACACTGCTCCCCACATTCAGGTGGTAGAACCCATGCCAACCTCAGGACACTGAACGTGAGTTTCCACAGAATCATAGAAGAGGCAAAGCCTCAAAAATACTTTCTAGTAAGTCTGAGGGCTGGAGTTTAGCTCAGATGGTACAGAATGCTACTCTGCACTGAGGACCCAAGTTCAATCCCCAGTACCACAAAAACAAGAGAAGGGCATTCCTGAAGCAATCCTGAAACAAGCAGCCATTGAAAACCCTATGAGGGTCACTATAAGTCAGACTCCAGGGCACCTAACAACAATCACCCTTTGAGGCTTGGGCTTAGCTGTTCTGCACTCTCTGAGGACACGGGTTCAATCCCCAGCACCATGAAAATGGGAGAAGGACATGGCAATCCACTCCCGAAGCAATCCTAAAATAGTCACCTGTGGAAAACCCTAGGAGGGTTGCTATGAGTCAGACCGGACTCAATGGCACCCAACAACATCAACAACAGCAAGTCTTGAAAATCACTTCCTGCTGGTGCCACCAGCATGGGATGACAAAGCTAGGATGTGGTGAGGGTTGTTTTTGCTCTTGCTAGGTGCAGGCCCTGGGCAGTGAGAAAGCAAGCTGGATATGTTACCGCACATCCCCCCAGCCTCGCAGGCCTCAATTCTGTCAGCTGCGGCATGGCACAGAGGGAAGACATTCTCTAAACATCAAGAGAAAGGTCTGTGTGTCACTCTTACCATCCATCTTCACAGTTATAAAGATGGGCTTGGAGTGGATCTCTGCTTCTTTCTGCCAGGAGCCTGTTGGCGACTTCACCCAAGGAGTCACGGAACAATAGTAGTTGCCAAAGTCCTGGTCCTCAGAGTCGTGCACTTGCAGCAAGAATTCCAGCACGCTCACGCGCTCCAGGCTGACGTCGCTCTTCCAGTCCCTCTGGGCTGTGGTCACAATCCCCTTGCGATCCAGGGAGGACAGGAGGACAGGCTCCTTGTCCAAGCCGAAGGAGTGCACGGCAAACCAGGATACATCAAAGGCCATGTTGTCTATGGATTATGAAGCCAAAGCCCTAGGGTCAGTGCAATAAGCAGAAGGAATACACACGGCTACCACGTATGTAACCCTCATTACAGGCCAGCCCTGTTTCACATGGACCCTCAGCAGCCCTGTGGTGAAGTGCTTCCATATTCCAGCTCTATGGGGAGACTACCTTGTTCAAGGTCACACAGCCAGAAGTAGCAGAGCGGGCATCTTACCCCAGGAGTCCAGTTCCAGTGTCCAACTCTGCTCCACCCTACTGCCACCACCCAGCCTAAGGAGCCACAGGAAGAAGACTCAGCACCACAGTGCCTCCACAGATGACAGTGAATGTTCAGCTGGTGTATGCTGACATCACACACACTGTATCCCAAAGAAAGCGGGGTCCTTTGACATTTCAGGCACAAGAACCCAAGAACACAAAGACACTAAAGTTGTAAAGAACGAAATGTACATAAAATGAATTGTATAAAATTTAGAGTTGTAAACAGTTTAGATTTTATCGTTCACTGTGGCTTTTTTTCCCTTGCGGAAGTGCTTAAGTTCAAAATAAGAGGGAAAAATATCAAGCTGAGGAAATTGAACACAGATAACAGTCCCAGAGAGTAATGCTGCTGGATCGTAAAGTACTCTGCAAAATTAAGGTTCTAGCAGCCTCAAATAAATTAATATGGGCATGAGAGAAGGAAGACTTTGGCACAGTAGTAATTCTCACAGGATACGAAAAATGCACACACATCTTAAGCCCTGGACCTCTTCTCCTGACTTGTATCAACCAAAAAACAGCAGTGTCAGCTCTGAGATTCACCCAACAGTCAAGCAAAGATCATGAACAAAAACACTGTTTTATCTTAAATCTACTTGATAAGACTTTTTAATTTTCTGAGTGCTAAGGACTGAACACAGGGGGCCTCATGTGCTTTAGACAAGGGCTCTACCACTGAACTACACTTCCAGCCCAAGACTTTTTATATAAATATTAAATTGTACAGCTTTTGTTGAACACAAAGTAACATTATTCATTTAGGAAGAGTATGCTAATAACTTCAAAAAACACATTAGAAAGCAAATAAATGATGCTCAGACACACATTAAAAACCAATGTAAGCTAAACTAAAAGGAAGACTTTCTAAAAACCTATCCAAATGACAACTCCTTTTCAGCTGACTCTGAAAACCTATCTTTTTCTCCCCATAAGCCAACTGGGGTCCTTGAGCATAAAATTCTCTTGCTCCCACAGTTTTAAGTCATCTCTGTTCAAGAAGACCAGCTCCGTAGGGGCAAAGTGAGTGCTGTGAACGTCCTCACGCCATCACAGAACCTGGGCATGGTGGGTACCTAGCTGCTGACACCTTTAAGTGCTGGGTGGTTATGGAAGGCGGAAAGGCACCCACCCACGTGCTCCTGTTACTACAGCCCACACTTGAGACCCTGATGCCCCACTGTGCCTTAGAGGGTGGGACACCTGCACTAGAATCCCAGCTCCAGCACTCACCAGCCACGTGACCCAGGCGAGCCACATAAGTTCACTGCAACTTAGTGTTCTCCATACAACAAAAATAACAGCATCCATGGCTAAATTCATCATATTTATAAAATTGCTTAGAACAGCACCTGGAACACAGTTAGTGCTTAATAAAAGCTGGCCACCTGCCTGGCGGTGCATGCCTATAATTCCCAGTGACTTGGGAGGCAGAGGCAGGAGGATTGCGAGTTCAAGGTCAGAGGCAGCCTGTGCAACTTAGCGAGACCCTGCCTCAAAAATAAAATGTAAAAAAAAAAATGGGGTAGGCCTGCAGCTCAGTGGTAGAACACTTGCAAAATATGTGCAGGGCCTGGGTTCAACCCCTAAGTACCGAAAAAAGAAGAAAAAAAAGAAAAAAAAAAAAACAAAAAACCTGGCTATCACGAACATCATTATCTCCACAGTGTGACACCTGTGGTCCTACAAGGAGATCCTGCTCCCAGGAAGGACATGATACTTGTAGTCAATTTAATACTGTTGGACCAGCTGGTGTATTGGACAACCGCCTGCCCCACCCCCGCCTGCGGCAGGCGTTGGATGACGCTGAGGCAATCACACCTGCACCTCCCAGACATGCCTCAGGGGGGTTAAGAAACACCCTTATTCCTTGGCCCTTCAGCTGCTGGACAATGACTAACTACTGCAATTATAAAAGCCTCCTCCCCTCAACTCAAGGTGGGCAATGCTCAGGTACCACTCACACCCCAGACCTGGAGGTCGACGTGCTCTGAATTCACATCTTCACTTGCCTTCTCTCCCAGCTCTACCTCCATTCCCTCACTCCCTTGAAGTGTTCCCCTGAATGCAGCCTCTCAATGAATTAGGCTCTGGTTCTAGAGAACCTGATCCACCGCACCATCCATGCTCTGCTGCTCGCACCCCACCCTGCCACAGAGGCACCTTGGCTCTCAGCTCGCTTATACAACTTTCCAAAAGAGAATTCACTACTGGCCCATAGATGCATGAGCAAAAAACCTGTATCACAATTTGTGTTTAATTATTCAGAATCTTTCATCCACATAGACCAAGAGTGCAAAGTTCTAAAAAACTGTGATCTGCAAGATATCAGCTACCTATAGCTTTTGCAATTAACTGGAGGGAAAGATTTTTATATTAAAGGCACAAGTGGTGACCTATTAATTTACTGAGAAAGAGCATTTAGAGGATTTATTTTGGAGTAAATGAGCTTTAAAGGTAAGAATGGTATTACATTATTCTGACTTTTTTTTTTTTTTCTTTAAAGACAGGGTCTTAAACCAGGTGTGGTGGTACAGGCCTGCAATCCCAGCATTAGGGAGGCTGAGGAAGAACAATTGACACGAACTTGAGACTAGCCCGGTCTACATAATGAGTTTTAGCAAGTCCCTGTCTCAAAAAAGGACAGGTTCTTGCTATGTAGCCCAGGCTGGCCTTGAACTCATGACTCTCCTGCCTCAGCCTCCTGAGCACTGGGATTACAGGCATAAACCATCATGCCCCAGCTTTATTCTGACTTTTAAAAAGGGTTCCTCTCCCCTTTCCCAGGCAATCTACTTTTACTTTTATTTCTACTTTTGATGCTACATTTGTATCCCCAACCTTCCCAATCTCAGTATAGTAGTGGTGTCTCATTTCAGAGCCAGACTCCTTGTTTCCTAGCCCCAAGAACAGAGCTAAGCAAGCCCATGGATGTGGATAAGTTTCTTCCTGTCCTATCCTTACATCTTCCACAAACTTCTTCCTACCTCTAAAGCTAACCCACATTCGGTTTCCCTAAAACAGCTAATGTTGGTATCAATCAGTAAACTCTAGCCTGCAGATCAAATCCAGCCCACACCTGTTCCGGTAAGGAGGGTTTTACTGGAATGCAGTCATGCCTGTTTGTTTACATTGTATCTACAGCTGCTTTCCTGCCACCATGACCTCAGTTGCTGCAGAGACCATCTGGCCCACAGAGCCAAAACTATTCCCTACTGGGTCCTTTACAGAAAACATTTGCTGACCCTGAGCTGGCCACCACCTGAAACTTCAGTAGGAACTATGGTAGGAGCCAGACAGTCACTTGGGTGGTGGTGGCCATACAGGCCTTTGCTCCCAGATGCCAGGGAGGCTCAGGTGCTCACTCTGGTGCCACTATAGGCAGCCCTCCCTCTGCATGAGCACCGCCCCTTCAGATAGAATGAAATCTGCTTCCAATTTCCCCCCAGGGCCCCACTTCCAGCTGTCACCACACAGAACCATAGGAACCTGCACAATCTGGCCTTGTCAAGGTGTCAATCTGCTGGAAGCCATGGCTATGCTTGTGATGGCATCGGGCAGGACAAGACGTGTTCAGGTGCAAAGTGGGCAGAGGCAAAAAGGGCAGCTCTCAGTGAGTTAGTTCTTCAATGGGGTGTTTGGAAGAAGGTGGTTATTGTTGTTAGGTGCCCTTGAGTCACGTCTGACCCCTAGTGATCCTCATAGGGTTTTCAATGGCTGATTGCTTTGGGGTTGCTTCAGGAATGGACTGTGATGTCCTTCTGTTTTCGTGGTGCTGGGGATTGAACCCAGGTCCTCAGAGTGTGGAGCAGCACTCTACCAACTGAGCTAAACCTCAGCCCCCTGGAAGAAGGTTGAGGCAGGTAAAGTCCTGCTCAGCCACACAAGACACCACAAGTGCATTTGGTAATATTCCTTCAAGCCCTAAGGATCCACAAGAAAGAGAGGGACAACCCTTGGTCACTGAATGAGGTCAACAGAACAGATATGCAGCAGATGGGCCACAATTCTTAGCCATCCTGTGGGCAATGCTAATATTTTCTATTAAGAAAAGATTTACAAAGATTTCCTAAAAATTTTATAATAGCACTTCTTGGTCACTTGGTGCTACTCTCTTGCTCTAATCTGAATGTCTTTGGATCATTAACTGTTCTCTTCTTGCTGCAAGTTCCCTAGGGGCAAACTGTGAATGTGTTGTTTATGCTTCTATTCCTAGCATCTATGGCAGCACTTGTACATTGAAAGAGCTCAGTAATATCAGAATGAATGAATGAATAAATGAAAGACCTAGGGAAGTAGGACCCTGCCAGTGGGTTTTAAATCAGCCCAAATCAAGCCTGGAGGGGACTCACTGATTGCTCTGAAAATTCAGATTCAAATATCTGAACATGTTTCCAAATATACGCATCTATTCAACTGAGGCAGGAAGTACCAAGCCAGATCACATGGGGATAAACAATCTAACCCCTGGTCCCCACCTGTCTGTGACAAAGCAGGGATGATATGAGAAACATCTATAAAAGGCAACACGGGGAGGTGAAAGGACGGAGGGAAGCACCTGGATCCAGCGCTGCTCCTTCCACAGTGACGATACAGAACAGTCTGATCAGATCTCCCCGGATGACCGATGGCGTGTCTGAATGCACAGAGGCATTAAACATGGGACCTGGAAGAAAGTAATGCCAGATTCATTATTTTTTTCCACACATATTCCAATTCCCTTCTTGGTGCTCTACTGGCATCTAAATGTGGTTCCCTTTCCTGGAAACTTGTCTAGAAGCTTACAAAACAGGTATTCTAAGGTTGCTTTTTATCTATTCAGAGAGACACATACATCAGGCATGTCCACATGAACTCCGTCCTAAGATTACACCAAAGTAGAACTCTTCCTGAAGAGGTGCTTCTGCCTCTGGCTTTTCTTTTATCTTCTCTCTGATGACATTCACGAGCTCATTTGAAGGCCACTCACCCCCCAAACCTGGCACAGTCTGCACTGCTTCTGGTACTGTGTGGCTCACTGTAGAGAGGGGGTTTGGAGCTCACAGGGACAAAGACTAAACTACAGGTACTTTTGGTTCCAATGGAGTGAGTTGTCTTGCTGTTCTGTGCTGGGTGCTGGGGATAGGGATCAGCTGCTAAAATCCAGGAGATAGACATGCCAACAATGACATTATTTCTATAGACTATGGTGGGAGCAATGAAAATATGGCTTCAACCTGCCAGGGGAGTTGAAGGAACCTGGATATTCCTTTAAAAGACCACCCCAGCTGGGGAGGCGGGGTATATATGGGAGCTCTCACGTGTTCAATTTTGCTGTGAGCCTAAAACTACTCCAAAAAATAAATTCCAGTAAAGAATAACAAACTTCTTACCCAGGCAGGATTCGCCTTGCACACCTCCCTGAGAACACCACAAGCGTCATTGCTTTTAACCTACTGGTGAATCCCTCTTTGCTGAGGCTTTTTCACAGCTCTAAGCCAAGCTGGTCCTAAGAATTCGAAGTTTACCTTATTACCCCAACTCTTAAATCTAGGAACAGCAAACCTGAAAGAAATTTCCAGAACATCAGTGCTATGGGATTCCCCTTGGGTTTCCTGCAAAGCACAGACAGATGCCCTGGATGTTGACTCTAAAATTCATTAGAATTTAAGAATACAGGTATTACTATTTTCTTATTCAGATTACTAGAAAAGAAAAAGTATCCCAAAGGACTCTTTTAAACATCCAAAAGAAAAGACCATGAGATGTGTGTGAAAGTTTGTGCCACCACATAGTGGCACAAACTATATTCCTGGTGATGAGGTGACTAAGCAAAATGGCTATATTTTCATTTCAACCTGATGACCAATAAGATAAATCCATTACATTGTTTTCCTAACACTAAGTATATGAACAATTTGTGTTTTCCTTGAAAAGGGTAAAGCATGGTTATAGAACGTGGGACACGGTGGGAGGTTAGGCAGCCCTGGATGAGAACTGCTGAGAATTCTGATTAGCCAGAGAGCAGCAGGGGAGCCTTACCTCCAGAGCAGGCATGGGTAGCCTGCGGCCCATGATAGCTGGGAGGGAATGCATCCCACAGAGTCTTTTAACATTGTGTGTTTTTTAGTGGTTATTTTCTTCTGGAACCCCTCATTATGCATACACACTATTATGTTATTTATGCGTGGTCCAAAACAATTCCTCTTTCCTTGATGTGGCCAAAAATGTTGGGCACCCTGCCTTAGAGGGATAGAGACCATGACAGAATGGCAGTCCCAAAAAGTGGGGAAAGAGGTGGAAGCAGAGGACAAGGAAACCTGTCCTCCTTTTTGGACACCGTCTCCTTCAGTTACCACAGCTCCCAGCTCCAGCTCCCTCAGGTCTTCCCCACCTTGGACTTGCTCAGCCCCCAGCAGTGAGGTGGGATGGGAGTAGGCTAACTGTCCCAAGCTGCTCTGTGGTGATGACTGGGGGTACTTTCTGCCATAGATGGCCATCTGGGAGCTCAGGGTGGCAGCAATCATGGTGACCAAGGGGGATTAGAATGTTTTCTCATATAAGAACTTCATGGTAGTAAATGGAACTATACCAAGGGGCTTTCTTGAAAGTATTCAAGCCTCTTTCTAAGAGAACATAAAACGACAAGACATGAGAACATCCTCAAAATGGATTTCTGTTTCCATTTATTTAATTTGAAACAGGGAAGGAAGACTTAATTTGGGAAAATGTCACTTTTTCTTTGTACTTCTAAAAAAACTCAAAATCTCTCCTAAGTCACAAGTTACAGTCCTCAGTTTTGCTACTGGTCGTGGCTGTGGGAATCAAGGAAGGGTTTGTGCTGTGGCTGGCAGTGCAGACACGGACTGGGGAAGAAGGCCTGCATTGTGGAGAACTGTTCACAGAAGTGATTTCCTTCTAATGAAATCAACAACTCACTGTTAATATGGGTCATTATCCTAGGCTTAGAAATATTTTCATTATGGTGGATTTCTGTGGTAATGCTGTTTTTGTGAGGGGATTTGTCTGGTTAACTTCACAGATGACAGACTGTGGTACAGAGAATTTAAATGAACAACCAGAGTCACCAGAACTCCCTTGATTTCTGGTCTGCAGTGAGTATAGGAACCACTTAGCTTTTAAATACAAACATTGACAAAAACCATGTTCTAACCTTAGCTCTACAAAAAGGCTGTCAATGGTAGTTATTTTTGTGAAAGCAAAAATTGCAGACCATCTGCATGCCCATCAGTTGGGTAACAACTAAGTAAATTCTATTATATATGGTCATTAACATTAGTATATACCTAGAATTTATTGTAACAGGAAAAATGATTATCTTACAAAATTAAAGGGGGAGAAAGCAGGTCATAAAATTCTATATACAATCTGATCTCAACGTCATAAAGAGAACATACAAAGGAAACATTCTATGAAGATGAACCACACAGAGTAGACTCCTGTTTGGTGGGGCTATAGGTAATTCTGTTTTCCTTCTTTCCACTAGTTTATTTTAAAATTTTCTATATTAAGGAGAAAAAAGTTGTGTTATTTTTTCTTTTAAAAGGCGAAAGGCCACACCATCATATTTCAATGCTACTTTCCCACTTGAGTCAATAACAGTCATGATTTAGCAGGTCCCCTTGGGAAACACAGTCCTCAGTAACAAGTGGAAAGTGCCCTGAGATCATAGGACAGGAAAGTAGACCCTGGAAGGGCCTCTTTGTTGCGTGTCTGAAGGAGCACTGTTGAGTTTTAGGAAGTAAAGGCTCTTCCGTTTCAAATCAATCTTTGCTGAGTGCTATGCACGGCTGTAGCACTGTGCTAGGAACTCAGTTTGATGGCTGCTTCTTCTAATTAAAATGTGAACTGGTCATGACAACTCTATAGATTAAATAAAATAAGAATCCTAGGCAGTCTATTCAACTGGGAAGCTACTGTGATTTTGTCAGTTATGCTGAGATTTTAAGACTTGAGAAATAGATTCAATATCCATTCCTTACCCAGAAACACATACAACAGATTTTATGTCTCCCATTTTCCACATAACAGTTTAAAAGAATAAACAATGTAAAACAAGATGGAATTGACCCCTACAGACAGCAAAACAGATACACAAATAAAGTACAAAAACCATATGATCACCTCAATAGACTCAGAGAAGGCATCTGACAACACCCCACCCCTGCCTGTGATAACAACAAACTCAGAAGGGAAGAACATTCCCTCAATCTGATCATGAGCATCTATGAAAAACTCACAGGTAATATGATATTTAATAATGAAAGACTCAATTCTTTCTCCCTAAGATCAAGAACAAAGAGAGGATGTCTGCTTGTGCTACTTCTATTCAACATTATAACGGTGGTTCTATCTAGGGAAATGAGGCAAGAAAAAGAATAGAAAGTCGGGCATGGTGGCACATGCCTCTAATCCCAGTGACCTGGGAGGCTGAGGCAGGAGGATCACAAGTTCGAGGCCAGAGGCAGCATGTGTAACTTAATGAGAACCTGTCTCAAGATAAAAAATAAGAAAGGGGCTCAAGGTGCAGTTCAGTGGTAGAGCAATTGCCCAGTATGTGCAAGGCCCTGGATTTAGTCCTCCAATACCACACACACACACACAAAAAAGAAAGTATTCAGCTTGGAAGGGAAGAAGTAAAACAATTTATACTCACAGATAACATGATCTTGTAATGTAAAAATTATAAAGAAAAAAGTTTTCAGGAATCCACAAAAAACAAATTAGAAATAATAAGTTCAGCAATGTTGTAAGACATAAGATCAATATACAACAATCAGTTGTGTTTCTATGCAACTACAATGAACAAATTGAAAAGTAAATTAGAAAGCAATTCGATTTATAACAGCATCAAAAAATAAAAAATTAGGAAAAAATTAACAAAAAGTTCAAGATTTGTACACTGAAAACAAATCACTATCGACAGAAAGAAGACCTAAATAAATGGAAAGACATTTCATGTCTTTGGATCAGAAAACAATATTATTAAATACAATACTCCACAAATTGTTCTATATATTCAACAGAATCCCTATCAAAATATCAGCTATCTTTCTTTTTTAATAGGAAATAACAAACTGATACTAAAGTCACACAGAAACGCAAAGGATATAGAATAGACAAAATAATCTTGAAAAAGAACACACACTTCCTGACTTTAAAACCACCAATAAGCTCCAATGATCAAACAATGCAATACCAGCATAAGGACACAAATATAGAATGCCGGAATAGAATTGGAGTCTAGAAATACATTCTTACATTTATGATTAAATGATTTTTTTTTTTTTTTGGACAAGAGTGCCAAGACAAATCAATGGGAAAACATATACTTTTTAACAAATGGTGCTAGGACAACTGGATAACCACAAGCAAAAGAATAAAGCTGGGTCTCTTCCTTGTACTGTATATAAGAATTATCTATAAATGTAGTGCCTGCAGCCCTGTGGCTGTAGCCCTGTGGCATCCAATCCCATCAGATCTCGGAAGCTAAGCAGGGTCAGGCCTGGTTACTACTTGGATGGGAAACCACCTGGGAACACCAGGTTCTGTAGGCTTGGGAGACGGATCCAGCAACCCACTCCCAAAAATCAATCCACCATTAAAAACCCTATGAACAGCAGAGAAGCACTGACAACAGTGTTTTGCATGTTATACATGAGGTCGCTATGAGTCGGATACTGACTCGACAGCACCTAACAACAACAACAACATAAATGTAGCCTCTCAAGTACCTGTAATCTCAACACTTGGGAGCCTGGAGCAGGGGGATCACTGTGATTTTGAGGCCAGCCTGGGCTGAACAGAGAATTCCATGGCAGCCTGGGCTACAGCGTGAGGCTCTGCCTCAAAAAACAAAACAAAACAAAACAATAAAACCTAAAAACAAACAAAAAGAATTAGTTATAAATGTAAGTGCTAAAACTATAAAAAAACTAGAAGAAAACATAGGCATAAGTCTTCATGGCCTGGAATTAGGCAATGATTTTTTAGATATGACACCAAAAACACAAGCAACAAAAGGAATAAAACAGATAAACTGGCTTTCATTAAAATGAAAAACTTTGGTGTTTCAAAGGATACCATTAAGTGAAAAGATAACCCAAAGAATTAGAGAATTATTTTCAAATAATAATAATAATTATGACAGAATTATTCATAATAGCCACATAGTTGAAACACTGTAAGTGTTCATTAATAGATGAATGGGCAAAATGTAGTATATCCAAACAATGGAACATTATTCAGCTATAAAAAGCAATGAAGTACTGATACATTGTGCAACAGGGATCATCCTTGAAAGCACTATGCAGTCACAAAGGTCTACATGTTATATGAATCAATTCACATGAAATGTTCAGAAGAGGCAAATCTACATGAATAGAAAGTAGGTTAGTGGTTGCCAAAGGTGGGGGGTTGAGGGATGGTAGTGACTACTAATGGGAATGGGGTTTCCTTTTAGGGTGCTTAAAATGTTCTGGAATTAATGGCAATGGTTGCACAACTCTGTAAATATACTAAAAACCATTGAGTTATATACTTTAAATGGGTGAATGTTATAGTATGTCAATTGTATCTCAACATAGCTATTATTTGAAACAAAAAAATAGATACACAATAAAAAAGTCCTCTGCTTTATCTATGCTTTCCAAATCTAAGAGTGAAAATCAATATTTACAGGTTATTAATTTAAAGGTCAAGAGATGCTAAAAGATTATTTCTCCATACACTATAAAAGGTTAAAATAACACAAAATATTACAGAAAAAAACTTGAGTCTAGCTTACCTATAGGATAAACATGAATAATTCAACAAACATCTTGTATTTGTTATACTGATTCAATTAATGACTGAATTTTTATAGATGAGTATGAATTTACATAATCAGAAAGTTCTAATTGGAACCCAAGACTGAGTTAGTGAAAAACTTTTAGTCTTAAATTCAGGAATGATAATACTCTACTTCAATATTCTAAATAAGATAGTGGATTTAAAACTTTTAAATCATCCAGGTGCAGTGATGTACACCTGTAATCCCAGAGACTCAGGAAGTTGAGGTGGAAGGATCATGAGTTCAAGGCTAGAGGCAGCCCATGCAACTCAGAAAACCCTGACTCAAAAAAAAAAAAAAAAAAAAAAAAAAAAAAAAAAAAAAAAAAAAAAAAAAAAAAAACAACATTAAAAATGGGCTGTGGGTACAGCCCAGTGGTAGAGCAGTTGCAAAATACATGCAAGGCCCTGGGTTCAAACTTCAGGTACTGCAAAGTAAACAAGTAATAAACAAACAAACAAAACTTTTAAAATATCTTCCTGCTAAAACACACAGACATATACAGATTTGTCAGAGGATCTTAACGAATTACATAGATGAGTAAGAACTATTTCTGTTTGAGTATATGCACCTTGTATCTATGCCAACAATAACAGTGGGACTTTACGCCTTATAGCATAAGAACATTCCAGCTGCCGAAGACAAAATCATTTCAGAATAGACATAAAAATGCCCTTGCTTTAATTAACTTGCTCAGAGATAAATATCATTAATAAGTATTCCTGACAAATCAAGTTGACAGATACATTCACCCATACCACAGCAGCACTGGTGACTTGACTAATTATAGGAAAAAATTTTCCAATACAAAAGCAAAGTGAGGAATAGGGCTGGGAATTATCCCCCATATGGAAACATTACCCTAATTTATTGGGCCAAGAGTAGTAGTCACTACTTTTAGTCCTAGAGAGCTCAAAGAGTGCCAAACCATGCAATAGACAAGAGTCAAGTCTCAGCTCAGAATCCTGTGCCAGCAAGTCACTTACCCTGTGGGAGGTTCAGTTCCCTCCTCCCTTTCTCTATACTCCACCAAGCTCCCTAGAGAATCCAAAGTACCTGATTTCCAGGTACTTCTGATTTTTTTTTAAATGAGGACCGAAATAACCTACATTCATAAAAACTCATACATGAGTTTTTGTAGCAGCATTATTTATAATAGGAACTGCAAATACCCAAATGTCCATCAACTGATGGAAAGATAAACAAACTGTGGTATAGCCATATGATGGAACATTATTCAGCCATAAAAATGAAAACTTGATACAAGTGACCTTTGAAAACATTATGCTTAGCTAAAGTAGTCAGACAGGAAGCCCACACATCATAATCCGCTTGTGTGTAAAGTCCGGAATGGGCAAATATATAGCAAAAGAAAGTTGATAGATTGTGGCTGTTGGAGGATGGGAAGTGAAAAGAGGGAGGGAAGAGAAGGGATTGGAGGGTGTCAGTTGAGGGGCCAGGCTTTCTTTTGAGTGTTGTAAAAATATTCTAAAGTTGACTACGGTGATGGTTGCATAATCCTGTGAATATACAAAAAAACCACTGAATTATGCACTTTAAATGGGTAAATTGAATGACATATGAATTCTATTTCAATAAAAGTGCTTTAGAAAATGAGGACATGTAATCCAAATCCTGTCGTCTCTTCTAGCTCAGTACATGATTCGATGGAGTTCCCTGCTCACCTGAGGTTTGGAAGTCTATCTCAATAGGATTCGACAGACTTGTTGCTGCTTCTCGCCATAGACTGCCCCCAACAGGAGACCAGGCTGTCACCACACAGCGGTAGAGTCCTGCATCTGAGACCTGAGTTTGGTACATTCGGTAACGAAATTCATCCTCCTGCACTTTCTCCAACACAACACCATCCACTCGCGATGCATCTGTCCAATTTTCCAGCTTCACCACAGAATCCTGGTCCAGGGAGATGATGTACTTGGTTTCATTGGGACTGGAGAGGTCCCCAACCGGCTTCTCAGCCGTGATTAGAACAGAGTAGCGTGGCGATTTAATATTCTTGGAAGACACTTTGCAAGTCATCTCAAATGTATTCCCTGCAGCAAAAAAAGGCTTTGGCTGCCTCGCCTTCACCACAAGCACAGAATCTGGAATGAAGTACCAGAAGGAGGTGATTTCCAACAGGATCAGTTAAAATTGATATGCATCTAAAAGCAAAATGTCAAGTAAACAGGAATTTATTTGTAAGCTGCGACAAAATAGCACTTAGGAAAATCTGGAAACACAGAAAGAAGATACCATGTATCTGTAAGCCTGCTGAAAACGATCCCATAGGAAGAAGCAGTCTGAACTGATTTGATGGGTACAAGGAGATAGGCAAATGATGGTGAGAATTTGGTGTGGAGAACTTTTAAGTCCTTGAGATGCTTCATCATGGGAAATTTCGGGAGCTAAAGATGGCCCCCAAAATGTGACATAAGAGTTCACTCTGAGTCAGCTAGGGAGGATGCAGTTGAACTCAAAACCCAGGCTATTGGCCACACCACTCACCTCTTCTCTGTTGAACATCACTGAGTGCAGGGAGGGCAGCCCTAGCTAAGCTGGCCCATGCAGAAATGCACAGCAAGGAAGGAATGGCTTCTCTCTGTTTAATTGAATGATGGTAACACTGTAGAACAGATATATTACTAAAATGATAGGTGTGCATGCACTCGTGGGTCTAATCACTTCCAGTAGGTTTATAACTGGCTTTCAGAGATCCTGTTTTAACACTTAGAGTCAGTGTCCATGGCCACACAAACGTTAAGTTTAAATGTGTTCTTTCCACTTCCCTATATGGAGACAGTAATCCCTAAGCAGGTACACGCTAGAAATCATCAACTATAGAGGCACAATGTCAGGCACTTGGAAAGTAGGTAAATATTTGTTGAATGGACAAATAAATGAATTAGACTCATTCTTTTTAGCCTTAATACCATGACTAATCTTATAATCTGTCTAGTTATGAGTGTTTTATGTTGTTTTTTGGGGAATATTTGTTCCACCAAAGCTATTAGAATGTGTATGCTACATCATCTCTGTGGAATCACGGATTTCTGAGTTGCACCCAGCCACCCTCATTCTTTCTTGATTCTCTTGAGTCTGGCCATCCATTCACTAATTAAACAGGTAATTATTGACAGCCTTCCATGTCACAGGTACAGGTAAGTATAACAGTGAACTGAGCATACAAAAAATCCTTCCTTTTATGTGCCAGGGGAGGAAGATATACAAATAAATAAAGTATATGGTATGGCCAGGTGGTCATAATTTAGGACAAGGAAGAGCAGCGTAGGTTTGTATATGGGAGATGGGATGAGGCACAATTACTGACTAGAGTTGCCAGGGATGTTCCACCTGAGAAGGCAACATCTGAATAAGGATCTGAAGGAAGTGAGGGAGGGAACCCTGTATCCATCCGGGGAGCAGTGTTCTAGGAAGAGGGAATGACGGGTGGAAAGCTTCAAGGCAGGGGCATACCCAGTGATGTGAAGAACCATAAGAAGGAAAGAGGGGTCCAAGTGCAGCGGGAGGTGAGGAGAGTTGTGGGCAAGGCCCAAAGGTTATAGGGGTCAGAATATCTAGGGCACTTAAGCCACTGACAAGAATCAGTGTTTTGCTCTGAGATACAGAGCCTTTGAAGGTTAAGAGCCTAGGACTTTACTGATCTGACTTGCATTTTAAGGAGCAGAAGCAAAGAGACCAGTTGGGAGGATGGTGATATAATACAGGAAAGAGATGACAGTGGCTTAGTAAGACCGGAGCATGAGAAATGGTTTGATTCTAAAATAATTTTAAGAATGAGGAGTTCAGAGCTGGGTATATAGGTCAGTGGCATAGTGCTTGCCTGCAGGTATAAGGCCCTGGGCTTGATCCCTAGAATGGCAAAATGAAATAAGACAAACAACACAGCACATCACAAATAAACAAAAGGAATGAAGAGTCAAGGATGGAGGTTTTGGTTGAAACAAGTGGAACAACGTTGCTAGAGAAAGCTGAGAGAAGACAGAAGAGACAAGAAGCACCCTTTTGAACAGAAGTTTGAGAAGGCAGCAACATAGTATTGAGCCTGGAGTTCTGGAAAGAGCTCTAAAGTAGACATGTAAAATTGGGAATCATTGGTATATAAAGGGTATTTGAATTCATGGGATTAGAAGAGATTACCAAGGGAGGGGATTGAGTTACATAGAAGTCCAAGGACCATGTGCTGAGGTTGTGTAATGTTTGGCGGTTGAACAATGAAAAAGAGCCAGCAAAATTGGCTGAGAAAAAGTAGCCAGTGAGGTTGGAAGAAAGCGTGGAAAAGGTGGTGTCCCACAAACCATGGGAAAACCCCAAGTATTTCTGGAAGGAAGGAATGATCACCTCTGTTAAATCATGCCAAGTAAAATAACTGACAATTGGATTATGCAATATGTTGATCTCTGGCAATTTCAACCTGTGCAGTGGGGCAAAAGCTAGATTAGAATAGGTACCAGAAGGAACTGAAGGAAAGAGATTGGGGACATCAAATATAGATAAATCAAATACTGTGGCTATAAAAGGAAGGAAAGAGTAATAGGTGGCCAAGGCTTATGGGGAGCATAATGGTAGAGAGAGAAGAGAGATCAAGATTAGGTTAGCTTTCAGAGAAAGAGAGAAAAAGAGAAAGAGAGAGAGAGTGAGCAAGCATGCAAGAGTGAGCTAAGGCATGTTAACAGGCAATGAGAAAGGTTCAGAGGAGAAAGGATATTGAAGACATAAAAGTGAGAAGTCATGTGCCCAAGCAGTGAGAGGGGCTGACCTTCACTAGGACACAGGGCCAAGTAACATGTTGTCATGGTTTGAATATAAAATGTCTCCCAAAGGTCATGTGCTTTAATGTTTGGTTTGTAGCTGGTGATACTGTTTGTGGAGGTCATAGAACTTTGGGAGGCAGGACTCAGCTTTGCAGAGGTGGTCAATGGGGCTGGGTCTTTGGAGGTATTTTACCCAGATTCAACGGTTCTGAGAATCTCTCTGCCTGGTGCCCTGCAATGCTGTGAGGTCATCAGCCACAGGCCCTGCCTGCTGCCCTTAAGGACTGATCCTCCAACTGTGAGCTCCCAATAAATATCTCCTCCTCTACAAGATTGCTTCAGTCAGTTTTTCTGCTACAGTGATGACAGTTGACTAAGGCACATGGGCTCAGTGCTACGGCGGAGTATGTGGGAATTCTCTTTTGTCTTTGTTTAGAGAAAGAGGAAGCAGGGCCAGGTGTTAGTTCTCAGAAAAGAAGGTGGTATGCAATAATCACTTAGTGGAGTAGGGAAGTAAATAGATTAAGGAAATGCAGAATGAGTCCCTGGCAAAGTTGAAAACCCAGCTGACATAAATGATCAGAGACTGAAAAGTGAGATGAGTCACCACTGTTTGAATGGTTTTCTCCAACCATATGGCTCTGCACACGCAGAAAGAGAGGCAGCAGAGTTGGCTTTGAATGGGATTATGGTTTTGCCAAAGTGTAAGGCAAGCAGAGAGTTGATGAGTTAAGGATGTATGCATCACAGCATTTAGGAGGCAGAGGCAGGAGGATCACAAGTTTGAGGCCAGCCTGGGCTACATAGTAAGACCCTGTTTTAAAAAAAGAAAGAAAGAAAATGATCATGAAGAAGATGATGATGATACAAGGGAGTGGCATGAGTGACTGGGAGTTTAGGCTAGGTAACAGTAAGGTATGTACATAACTCATCCCTACCCGCCTCTCCTGGACATATCTAAGAATGAAAGAGGGTGTTATAATTATTATACTAGGACAACAGATGTAAGGTGGATTACCTAGAGCAAATGGTCTCTCTAGCTAAAAAAGAAATAAAGAAATGAAGTGGAAGACAATGGCAGGTGGCAGGATCAAGAGATTGTCAGTCCTGGTAGGATTGAAAGAGTTGTTTTTGAAGTACTAGGAGTGCTCTAAAAGGACATAAGACATGGTTAGAGAATAGGACGCTTGAAATTGAGACTGGCGGGGAGCATTCAGTTATCAGAAGAGAGCTGATCTAATGCAGAGTCTAGGGAGTGAGGGACCAAACTAGTACAAAGGACACAGTACTTACACAGAAGAAGACAATGGACTGGGATGAAAGCATCACCTACGTTCGGGTTCTCAACCTTGACTGCACATGAGGATTAAATCCCAGGGCCCAGACGGCACATACCTCAGGCTGATTGAAACAGAATTTCTCGTAGGACCCAAGCATCCGTGTTTTCTTGAAAGGTAACTCCTTTAAAGTATCCTTTAAAGGCATGAGTGCCAATGAATCACAACCGGGTGACTCCAATGAAGTTAAGGAGATAAGAGAAGTAACGTAAAGCGTCTGTGAACCTGAAGCCAGCATCTCCCACAAGTGAGTAGAGGACCCAGGAGGCAACAGGTAACAGTGACGGGAGGAGGTGGGAGGGTCTGGGGCATAAGAGGGGATGCTGGCTATTCTTGGGGCTGAGGTGAAAAGGTCTGGATGCTGCAGCGAGGAACAAGGAGGATGCCTGGCCCCACTCTAAGCCCCATTATCCGAGGAGTGTGGGAGGAAACACCACCACATGGGAAGGCCCAGGGGCAGCTGTCCTCTAGAGTAAGGCTGGTAAAGTTCAATGGAAGAAAGAGAAAGGAATACTCAGGCACGGGGGTCAGGAAGCAGGATGACAGTGAGTTGGAAAGAGGCCTCTGGGGTGCTTGGAGGTATAGGAGAGGTGGCAGTGAGTCTTCAGAGGGAGAAGAGGGTCACATGGGGGTCCTCATTCCCTAGTGTCCAGCCATGGATTCCTAGTAGAACCTGTAGGGTGATGGGACACCTGCAAACACACCGTAGGATGAGTGAACAAAACTAAATAAGGCTGGAGGATGAACAAACCTGAGCCCCTACCTTCTGATGCCCAGAATATATTGACGGGTCTGGAGAAGACATCCTTGCTCTTCACCCAGCTGTTGTTCCGCTGCTTCGTCCAGGCAGAAACCACACAGTAATAATTGCCCCTGTCTTCCTCTGTAGTCCTTTGGATCCGGAAATTGAATGTGTCTGTGTGCTCCTTAGAAAAAATAAACTCTCCATCCTGGGCCCGCTTCTTGCTCCTCTCTCCGTATCTCAGTGTCCAGTCTCCATCCATGACGGCAAGAAGCTCGCTGGTCACCACATCATCACTGCGCCGGTTCATTCTGTAGTACCATGACACTGTAAATCGGACGCTCGCCTCCATGCTCTTTGCATTCACCACGTGGCATTCCAGTTCTGTGGGATCATCTGCAAACCCAGGGACCTTTGATGCATTCAGGTACACCTGATAGTCTGGTTCTGAACAGGAGAGAGGCCAGGGTAAAAAATAATCAGACAGAGCAACATCCCAAGAATGAGCAAAGGAATGAGACAAAGACTGTTCTTGGGCTGATGACTAAATTGTGTATCCCGCCTACTGCTGGGCTGGAAATCAGAGTCCGCAGTGGATGGGAAGATCCTTTTAAGAGTGTTTTTGCAGCTGGGCACCCTGCACATGGCTGTAACCCCAGCACCTTGGTAGGCTGAGGCAGGAAGATCATGAATCTGAGGCCAGAGGCAGCCTGAGCAACTTAGCAAGATCCTGTGTCAAAATACAATACAGAAAAAGGGCTGGAGGTGCTGCTCAGTGGTACTGCATTTTCCCAGCATGCACGAGGCCCTGGGTTCCACCCTCAACACTGTAAAAAAAAAAAAAATAGTTTTTGCAAAGCTTTTAACACACACTTCTTCTTATATCCTTGTTATCCTTGATGAGAGCCCTGATCTTTTGTAGGAATGGGCTCAGCGATCAGTGTCTCAGGGAGGCTGATCCTTAGAGAAGGTTGTCATGAGAAGCTCAGCATCCACACTCTACCAGGATTGTCTCTGGAATGCCATCCAAGCCCACAGACCTGCAAAGTCCACATTGGAGCAGTACTGGAAAACTACTCTAAAGAACATTCCAGAACCTGAGGCCCACCAATACCACCATGGCTAGGGCTCCTACCATCCTTGGCCATCTCACAAACGTGAGGCCCACAGGTCATCATTCTCCTATGTATTTGTACCCTCACTTGGTTGCTCTGACTTGGCCCTGAATCTGTGATCAGTCAATAGACAGCCTCATCCTCAAACTCCCCAAAAGACCTTCTCTTCCCTGCCACAGTAACTCACTCTATAATCCTGCTGACCTTGGAACCACCTCAGTGTGACCCTGCTCACTTGTGACCACCCACATACCCATCTGGCCCGCATTTCAAAAGAGGTGGGAGGAAAACTAGAGTTTCTAGCATGTTCCCTGACTCTGCTGCTGTCCTGCTGTTTTTCACTTACATAAAAAGAATCTCTTTCCTCTGAAATTTACTGCAGCAATTTAATTCATTTCTGCATATCCACATCTCTGTCCTGATTGGCCCCAAGACCTCTTCCACACTTGCCAAGGAAGCGGTATCAGAATTCCTCTGAGGCTTCCTTTCCTCTCCCTTCCCTCACCCCCATATGTCCCCTGGCTACCTGAGGTTCTCCAGTCACCAGTCGCAGGCCAGGTGCCCTGTTTGGGAGGTCCTGAGAACTTCCACTCATTCTTCAATGTCCCCGGGGTGACGCTCTTTCTCTGTGCGCCCACCTGTACTCTTCCATACCAGTTACCCACCCCACAATCGCTCTTTGCTTGAGAGTCTCATGCCAAAGCTGTAAACACACTGCCTTGTATACAGCAGGCGCTCAGTAAGTTTACTGCCTTCGTGCTAAGGCTTTTAGGGAAGGCTACATTCTCTTCCGTAGCACTTTGCCATCTGTGAGACAAATTAATGCTACCTAGGCAGAACTTTCCATTTGCCAACACTATCTTTATCCACATCACCTTTGTTGGTTTAGTTTTATTTAATGTTGCTTTTATTTATGACTCACACAGATTATAAACTGCTGAGGTCTAGGAACTGTTCTTTTGTGATTTACACTTCTAATGAAATATAGAGCATCATGACTTCTCCAAGAATGATTCACTGGGCCAGGAAATGGAAAGAACTCAAAATCTTAATTCTCTCAAATGTCACCTGCACAAGTATTTAACTGCAAATGAGCCTGGGCTCTGCTGTGGAGTTAAACCAACGTGGTCCCTACTGCCACAGAGAGACCTGCAAGGATGCAGACACAGTGGAGAAGAAATGCAGGCTGCTGGGGCGCCATGGCTGGAAAGGACCTGAGCACCCATCCTGCCTCCTCGCTTCACACATGAGTGTACAGAAGTCACCTTGCTGGGCGTGCCCTGGCCCTGGGCAGGTGGCTCACAGGGCACAGCTCTCCTGAGCCACAACTGACTGCAAGGCACACCACAGACATGTGTGGACACCCTCAGATGTACTGGACAAGCAAGGCTCCAAGCATCCCACATGCAAGGTTTCAAACCCATTTGTCATGTTGAATTTTGGATGCCGACCCAAAAGCAGATCAGGACAATTAAGTTCATCTAAGGGGGAAAGGACTGATTTGAACTGGCTTTGTTTTCAGCAAGATGGCATGCCCTCAGTGCTGTCCAGGCTGATCTGGAACGCTGCAATGTCCACCACCTGCAAGCAGCAGCGGTGGCAGCTGCCACTTACAGAGCCTCTAAGCACAACACAAAAGCTCCTTCCCAGGTGTTACAGCATTAACCTGAACAACACCATGAAGCCACAACGAACAGTGGTGAAGGGCCACAGGTCTAGAGGCACACTGTTCAAATCCTGGCTCTGTCATTTATGTGCAATGCAACCTTGGGCAGATTACTTAACTTCTCTGGTGCCTCACCTGCAAAAATGGAGACAATAGTCAGTACACCTCATAATGTTATTGTGAGGATTAAGAGTTATGATACACGTAAAAGTGCTTAAGCTGGTGCCCAGTGTGTATATAGGAAGGTGTACTAAGGTACACACAAACAGGTTGGACATACATTTACACACCTACCCACATATTTATATTACTATTCATAATTCCCACTTGATATCTGAGAAGACAGAGCTTTAAAAAGGTTAATAACTTTCTCACATAGCTCAAAACGGATAGATTTGGACCCAGGGCTATATCCTTTCTACCACCTTTCAAGAAATCCTTATCTCTCAGATGAACCAAATTTATTACCTTCCAAACTTTGTATTTTCTAACTTCCACTGACAAGCAGAATGACTTTTAGGAAAACATACTGCTATGCTGGCAGTGATGCTGCTGAGTCCCTGCCCCAGGTATCTGACACAGAAAGCAGCTTCTTTCGAGCCCTCAGCATAGCCTGACTGACCAGAGCAACTGAAAATGCCAAGACACCACCCTCATGGACTTCTCTTCTGTCCCCTAACAGATTATGCACTCTTCAATAATAAACCCTTCCATCTTTCATGGCTTACTTCCACCCCCTAGGGCATATTCTTCCAAAGTGACACTTTTCCAAAGGCTGTTAAAATTATGATGAAAGATGGCAGATGCTCAGTGCAGCTCTATTCACAATAACCAAGACATGAAATCAACCTAGGTGTCCATCAATGGAAGAATGGATAGAGAATTTTGCACATATACATATACATGAGAATACCCTCAATCTTTAAAGAGAAAGAAATCCTGTCTTTTGCAACACATGGATGAACTTGGAATACGTTTGTTGTTATTGTTAGGTGCCGCAGAGTGTGTTAAATGAAATAAACCAGAGCCAAGAGTGGTGGTTCATGCCTGTAATCCCAGTGATTCGGGGGGTGGAGGCAGGAGGATTGCAGTTAAGAGACCAGAGGCAGCCTGTGCAACTTAGCAAGACCCTGTCTCAAAACAAAAAGTAAAAAAAAAATGGGCTGTGAGTGCAGGTCAGTGGTACAGCACTTGCAAAGCAAGTACGAGGCCCTGGGTTCAACCTCCAAGTACCAAGAAAGACAAGGAGAAAGAAAAGAAGAGAAAAGAAAAGAAAGAAAGGGGGCAGGGAAGGGGTAGATGTTGGTCAAAGGACACAAAATTTCTGTTAGACAGGAGGTATAAATGCAGGAAGTCTACAACATGGTGACTATACTTAACAATGTATTGTATGTAAGTACTTGAAAATGGCTAAGAGAACAGATATTAAATGTCAGGTAATAGATGTGTTAGCTAATAGATGAATAATGTGTTAATTAATTTAATCGAGCCATTCCACAATGTACATATATCAAAATATCAGATTATATACCATAAATATGTAATTTTAATGTGTCAGTTTAAAAAAAGGTAATAGAGAGGCAGAGGTATGATTGACCTAGTAGTGGTCAGATACAGAACACATGGGAAAGCGCCACCAGAGCAGCCCTTACTCTGACCACATCTGGAAGCTCATTCAACTCGATAATACAACCCAGCTGGTCCCCAGCTCTGGCCCAACTCTTCCTTAGGCTCCAGGCCCCAACACTGGCACAGCACTGGGTTCTAGGCATCCTGACTGGGTCTCTATGGCAACTCACACCTAGCACAGCTACGATATTTTTTTCAGTACTTCGGGGTTGAACCCAGGGCCTTGTGCATGCTAGGCAAGAGTTTCATCACTAAGCTGCACCTCCAGCCTCTTTTTGTTTTTTACCTTGAGACACAGTCTGGCTAAATTGCGCAGGCTGCCTCTAGCCTTGAACTTGTGATCCTCCTACCTCAGCCTCCTGAGTCACTAGGGCTGGGATTGCAGACATGTGCCACAGCACCTGGCCCACATCCACAATCTAATCTGTGTCCTTCCCCATCCTTCTCTGCCAGGATGCACACGTGCGCAAACACACAGCTAAAATCCTGCCCCAAACGAGCACAGCCAGCCCTGCTTCACGCCTTCCCAGCACCTGCTTCCACGACCACATTCCCATCATTCATTCACCACGGTGCGACACATGTTCCAATTCTCCCTCTTCCCTTCCTACTCTGCACTTGGGGGATTCCCAAGTCCCACCCATTCCACCTACTCAGTGTCCCTCCCATCTCTCCCGCTCCCAGGCCTCATGCACAGCTGGCTGTGAATAAAGGTGAGAGCCTCCTGACCACCACCCTCACCCTGGCCCTTACTTCCTCCAGCTGAGGCCCCTCTGGGCAGGCCTGCCTGCCAGGTCAGCTGCCAGTAACCCTCCCTGGCTCTCCCTTTCACCTGCTCAGTCAGGAACATGCTCCCCAGCCTGGCATTCAAGGCCTCCACCACTCGAACCCAGCCCTGCAGTGTCCTACACTTCATTCAACAGCTCCCCTTACTGTCCTTTAGCGCCCCCTACTGCTCCCTGTTTCTCTGTCTTCCTTCTTGCTGTTCCCTCTGTCTCAGCATGTGGGACACCTGCTTAGCACGGTGTTGCAGAAATAACTGAACAGATTCTCGTGTTCTACTCCATCCTCTACACCGAAATGAACCTGGTGAAATTCTCCAAGTCCAGGCACAGAGAAGTGAGAGTACAGGGAGCTATAGGACATGTGGGTCTGGTTACAGGAATCCTGGCTGGCAGTACAGAAAAAGCTCTTTGTTGACTTCAATATCTAGTCTCATTCTCTGTTAAAGCTAACTGTTGTTGTTGTGGTGGTTGTTGTTGTTGTTAGGTGTCGTTGAGTCAGGTCCAACTCATAGCGACTCTGTACAACAGAATGAAAAACTCCCCGACATTGTGTCATGCACACAATCTTTTTTATGTTTAAGCCCATTATGGCAGCCATAGTGTCAATCCATCTGGTTGAAGGTCTTTCTATGCTAACCATTGTGGTGGTTGTTGTTAGGTGCCGTCAAGTCATTTCTGACTCATAGTGACCCTCATAGGGTTTTCAATGGCTGATTGTTCAGGATTGCTCCAGGAGTAGACTGCCACATGCTTCTTCCATTCTTGCAGTGCTGGGTATCAAACCCAGGGCCTCAGAGAGCACAGAGTAGCATGGTAGAGTAACACTCTACCAACTGAGCTAAACCCATAGGGCCCACAGAATACCTTAGCTTTAATGCAAAGACAGAAACAAGTGGATTCTCAGCTTGTGATCTTACAAAGCGTGGGTGTGTTTGACTATCCACCAGCCTTATGGGTCAACTTTACACTAATGCTTCTATACACACAATGTCAGAATGGTAGACATATGGGTGGGTTCTTATTTCGTTTGTTTTGGTGCATGTGTAGAAACTGTCCTGAGAACACAGTGGCACGCACCTGTATCCCAGAGACTGAGGAGCCTGAGGCAAGGAGGATCTTGAGTTCCAGGCCTGAGGCAGGCTGCATGATTTAGTGAGACTCTGTCTCAAAGTAAAATGGGTGGGGGTTGCAGCTTAGTGGTGGAGCACTTGCCTAGCATGTGTGAGTGAGGTCCTGGGTTCAACACTCAGTACTGAAAAACAAAAACAAAAAATAACCCCCCCAAAAAAAGAAAAAAAGAAATTGTCCTTTTGTGTGTTTTACAATTTCAAAGAGGATCTGTGGAGACCGTGCCTTTCTCAAGGCCTCTCATGCACTTGCCCCTTCCGTGTAGCCTCCCCTCTGCAGCAGGGAATGCCTCCTTTGAACTCACTCAGCATGTCATACCTCTATTTCTTATTCAGCAAGTGTTCACTGAGATCCTACCACCTGCCAGGCTCCTCACTCTCTGAGGATTTTACTCAAACACTGCCTTGAACTTGAGTTATCTGTATGTATGTCTCATGGACCCTCTATAGGACTCTTCCCGGAGGCAGGGACAACCCACCTTATTCATTTGCACGTGCTATACATGCAGTGCCTTGTACAGCAAAGATATTAACATATCTGCTGAATTAAACTAAATTTAATATTTTGCATAAAAATGCTCATTTTTGGCACAAGCATTTCACCACTGATTACTGCTACATTTTGCTTGATCTCATCAAGAAATCAGCTAAGAATGCAATGGTGGTTATATCTAAAAAATGCTTATCAGTTCAGATGTATACTGAAGTGTTTAACAGTAAAATGATATGATGTGTGGAGGCTGGGCTTGGTGGTGCATACCTGTAATCCTAGCAGTTGGGAGGTGGAGGCAAGAGAATTGGGAATTTGAAGCCAGCCTGGGCTACACACTGATACCCTGTGTTTCAAAGAAACAAAACCAAAAAAAGATAAAGAATAAAGAAAAGAAAAAGATATGATGTCTAGGATATATTTTATGCTCTTACAGATAGATTTTTAAAAAAGCATGTATGAATGTGTGCGTGTGTGTGTGTGTGTGTATGTGTCCAGATGAGAGAAAAGACGAAATAAGATCAGCAAAATATTTGCAAATTTCTGTTTTTAAAGTGAAAAATAAGCAATGAGTCACACTGTGAGACCTTTCACAGAAAACTGAGGTCAGACCAAGCATAATGTCACTAACATTCTGTGACAGATCTGCTTGTTGTCTGGGTACCAGGAGGGAATCTGCTCTTGTGTACACCACCTCTGAAGCTGCAGACTCCAGAAGGTGCCCCTATCCAGAAGAAAGACTTCTTTTAAAAACATGGACAACTTTCAAAAAATGAAAAGCTTTCAGAATAATTAACTTGTAAAACCAGGTATTTTGTGTCTACTGTGTAGAAGGACTTGACCTAGAGGTTTTTATGTAGATTTCCTCCCTTTAAAAATAATTCTGTAAGAAGGATTGTATCATTATTCCCATTTTACAATAACCATGGTAACAACTGACATTTATCAAGGGCTTTCTATATGCCAGGTACTATGCTATATACTTTCCTTGCATTTTTACTTAATCTTCATAACAAGCTTATGAGACTGGTACAATTTTCATATATATTCCAAATGAAAAACAAAACAACAACAAAAAGAAAAAAAAAAAAAGCTCAGAGCAGCTAAGTTAGAAGACTTAGGACTTGCACAAAGTGTCTGGGCAGAATTGTAGGAGAGGCTTTGGCTCCATGGCCTGGCTCTCATTACGACCAAAGTGCACAAGATCATTCCATACCCAGGTTACCAATGATTTTTTAAAGCCTGCTACCTCTCAGAGCCTGCAGCCATACCACTGTCGCATCTGATTCCATCAGATCTCAGAAGCCAAACAGGGTCAGGCCTAGTTAGTACTTGGTATGGGAGACCATCTGGGAATACCAGGAGCTGTAGGCTTGGGAGAAGGATCTGACAACCCACTCCCAAAATATCAATCCACCACTGAAAACTCTATTAATAGCAGAGAAGCACAACAATAGTGTTTCGCCTGTTGTACATAGGGTCGCTATGAGTCAGACACTGACTTGACAGGACCTAACAACAACAACCACCTCTCAGAAGACAGGAGTGATGTTACCAGCAGAACCTCTAATCCTAAATTTGTACCTGGGCCATGCTCTAATACCCCCTGCAACTGTTACCATGGTACAGCTAGTTAGGAGAATGGGCCACAGGCATGTATTAGAGCAGCAGTCTTCTCAGTACTGGGGTCTGGTATAGTGGAAGACAATTTTTCCATAGGATGGGGATGGTGGGGTAGTTTCAGGATAATAAGCAATGGGGAGCATCAATAAATACAGATGAAGCTTCACTCACTTGCCTGCCACTCACCTCCTGCCCATGCAGACTGGTTCCTAACAGGCCACAAATGGGTACCTGTCTATGACCCAGGGGTTAGAAACCCCTGAGTTAGAGGAAACAGGAAGAGTGCCCTCTATCTATAGATAACATGTTTATTTTCTTGAATCAGGCAGGCACTTCAGAGGCAGCTGAGTATATGGGCCAATGGTCAAAGAGTTGCCACGATCATCATTTGTATAACAATTACATATACGTTGTTGTTCTTGCTAGGTGTCGGCATTTTGGTCCGACTCATAGAGACCCCATTGGGTTTTCAATGACTGATTGTTTCAGGATTGCTTCAGAAGTGGATTGCCACATCCTTCTCCCATTTTTGCAGTGCTGGGGATTGAACCCAGATCCTCAGACTGTGCGGAGCAGCACTCTACCAACTGAACTAAACCCCAGCCCCCATTAAATATATATTCTCCAATATTTCAATTGGGGCTGGGATTTAGCTCAGTTGGTAGAGTGCTGTGCTGCAGTCTCTGAGGTCCCAAGTTCAATTCCCAGCACCAAAAATGGGAGAAGGACCTGGCAATCCACTCCCAAGGCAATCCCGAAACAGGCAGCCATTGAAAACCCTATGAGGGTCACTATGAGTCAGATACCGACTCGACGGCACCTAACAACAACAGTATTTCAACAGAGATGGCTATAAATAAGAACCTGTTGTGGGGGTGGGCACTTTAAACCTTAGCAGAACCATCGTCATGAGAATATATTCAGCATTAGCCATTGTAGAGTAATAAGAATACTATCATTCAAATGGAAAACCTATGTCCCATACCCAAGGTACCGTATACTCTCAAATCTAATCTGCACATCAATCTAATGCACACTCAGGTGTGGGCAACTCCTTAAAAGGAAAAACGTTCATAATTCAGATCCATTCCTTTCCTTCAGCTGCTCTTTGTCTACAGGGCAAGTGAATAAATACGATGGTGAAGTGATGGAGAGCACTGATAATGTTTTAGTTGTGAGCAAAGATGATGAGTGTGATGGTAAATTATAATAATGATAATAAAACAAGTTATTGTATTGTTTTTATGATATGCACAGAGGTTCTATAATTTCCCCCAAAAGCAAGTTCTTGACCACAAATCTAAACTGCATGCAATTCTAAGTGTATCTTATTTTTTAGCCCTCTAAAACTATTAAAAGTGTGTGGATTAGATTCAAGAATATATGGTAATACTCATGCAGTTACTCTTTATTCATCTTCATTTACTCCTCCCAGAGAAGGAAAATAAATTTCCAGGTTTGGAGTCAGGGCAAGAAAGGGCTGGGGGTGGGGGGTATCAGCTCAACCCCTTTCCCTAGCTCCTCTTGGGAGCAGCTACTTATAGGGCACACACATTCCTAGTTCTTCCATGCGGGCTCCTCCAGGCCCTAAGAAACACTCCTATGTCTTAACTAGTTAAGAACTTGGTGAGGAAGACACTCAAACACTAATAAATCACCATCACTACCACCAAGAAAGGTATTGAGCACTTATATGCCAGGTACTGTGCCAAGCACTATGTATGCATTACCCTACTAAAACAAGAAAAGCAAAGCTTAGAAATGTTAAGCAACACACCGAGACAACACCTAGAAGATAATGGAACAGGATTCCACAAGGCCTCCCTGACTCCAATGCTTGGCCACCAGCTCTTCTGGTTTCAGGCAAGAGTCTTCTCCCAAAAAAAGTCTATTGATCTAAATATTACTTCCTATTGATGGCACAGAACTCTGAACTTTCTACCAAGTATTTAGCAGATTAACAGCTCCTTTTAAGGAAAAATAATTACCTTCCTTGCTGGCACAGTGCTGGAAGAGGGGATAGTCCTCGGGTGGAGAAGAATGCAAATCAGGTTCTTAAGACTGAACTACAGACCTCAGCTCTGCCTCCTCCTGCTCTTGCATCCGAAGCCCATGGAACCCTCTCCAATTAACACCACAGAAGTCTGGTACTTCGAGCAAAGAGCTCAACCATGAACTGATTACTATCCAACCCTTGCCAAAGGCTCATTTAAGACATCTGATAGTGGAGAGAGATGGCTTAATGTGCAGATTAACTAGCCATTCTACTAGGCTGTCTACGTTTTAGCCATATACTAAATTGGATCAACACAAAGCAACATTTGTTCCCTGTAGCAATTCAGCTTCTTACAGAAACTCCTTTACACACTTAAGATTTATGCCCTTGGCTTTTGGGGGGTGGGATGGCGGTTTAAGCAGCATCCATCTGAACAATCAGTTAGGGCCTTTTGTAAAGGAACAGTTGAAAGCACCGTCTATTCTGCTATCCAATGCCCCAGAGATGAAAATGCATGTGATAAATTCAGTGCCAAGCAAAAGTTTGTCTCTCTAAAAGAGTTTGTTTTCCTTCCTCAGAGGAGAACTGTATAATCACATTTCTTTTTGTTTTGATTCTTCAAAACTTCAGAGGCAAATTCAGTGCTTAAATGCAGTAACTAATTCATCCCAACCTCCTTGCAATATCTATTCTTAGATATTTTAACCCCTTTTGATCTTGATTTTATTTTTTTGTCTTCTGTTCTGTGCTTCATTTTGCAAGCCAACTTAAATCTTTTTCCCCTTTAAAGTAGTATATAAATCCTAGAATTAAAAAAGGCTTTTTCCTACCCTTAAAAAAATCACCATGCTCCTCCCATCTGCGGTAAGTGCTCCTTGACTTGCCAAACCCATTCACATCACGGTTCTGATATCTTCTCAATTAACACAATGGAACTCAGGAGGACCCCAATCAGCTTTCACCCACGCATCTACCTCAGGACATGGACCCCAAGCAGATGAGGAAAATGACAGCCCAGCTTTTAGCACTCTGTGCTCTGGCATTTCAGGAGGGATGCTGATTCGCAAGGCCAAAGGTGTTTCCAGGCACAATACTTAGGACAGACTAGATTCTTCGGCCATAATTATGTCTAAGCCACCCCAAATATCTCTTTTGAAATAAAAGAAACAAGTATTAACCACTGTGGTAGATTCTATTTTCCAAAGATGGCTATAGCATTTCCTATCCTACATGCCCTTCTGCCATGTGACTGCTCCCATTAATTAAGAGGGTGCACTCTAGATGGCTTTGACCACTAGAAAAAAAATAAAACTGATAACGCACTGGTCTCAGGCATTGCTTTTAACTGGTCTGGCAACTTCCTGCTTCCTGGAAGGCAGCCACCAAGTAAGGAGTATGACTACTCCGACTGTGCTGTGAAAAGCTCGAGCCACTCACAGAAATGCACATGGGGAGAGAGCCCCACAAGTTTGTGATATATCTACAGGACAGCCATGTCTAGGGGACCCCAGGCCCAGATGCCCCAGCTATCATCATGTGCATTAGAGATGAACCCACCAAGTCCTTCTGACCCTTGGAATCATAAGCAACATAAAAAATTGTGATTTTCAGAGATGGATAGGGAGCAGTCCCTGACTCTCAAGATTGTTAAGGGAATTCAATACTTAATGCTTATAAAGTCCTTGATGTAATGCCTGGCACACAGTAATTGCTCAATAAATAGCAATTCTTCTTCTTTTTTTCTCTCAATATTGTGGAGTTAAACCCAGGGCCTCTCACATGTTAGGCGATTGCTCTGCCTCAGAGCTGCACCTCTGGCCTCTTAATTATTTTAATTAATTTATTTTTTTTTATTTTCGAGACAGTGTCTCACTAAGTTTTACAGGCTGCTTTTGGCTCAAGTCTGTGAGCCTCCTGCCTCAGCCTCCCGAGTTGCTAAGATTATAGATGTGCATCACAGCACCCAGCTTGGTAATTACTGCTTTTCATCTGTCAACTGGCAAACTTGAGTTTTGTGTCATATCTGTGTAGGGATGTAGCTTTCCTAAAAATGCTTTTCTAACAACATTCCACAGTCATACAACCAAGGATGACCTACATACTTGGCTGGTCACGTATCTTCTTTGGTTATCTGGTCATGTCTCCATTACCTCATACAGGCCCCAAGTTCTATTTGGTGTGGAATTCATATGCACATACACCCGTGTTACATTTCGAGAGACAATCACCTAGGGTCAGGCTGGGCACCTCCGTTTCTGGGCAAAGAATGCAGTTTGGAGGTCCTGACTAAACATCTGCTGCTGTACTCATGCCCAAGTCATCTCCTGACAAGTGTCCAAGCAGCTGCAATGGTGTGAGTCATAGGCACAGGGAAGAGGGAGAAAAGAGGAAGAAAAGAGAAGTGTATAGTCGCTTTGTATACTGTTTACACTCTTGGTAGGCTTACTTATGTGCAAATATCTCTGAATATTCTACGACTTGAACATCATTGCTTGCAATTATCATTTTCCTATGCACATATTTTAATATTATCATGTGTTAGATATGTGTTTATTTACCCAATTCAGCCAGTATTTATTGAGCATCTATTCTGTGCAAGGGGTTGGGGCTTAGCTCAGTTGGTAGACCTGGGTTCAATCCCCAGCACTGCAAAAATGGGAGAGGGATATGGCAGTGCACTCCTGAAACAATCAGCCATTGAAAACCGTATAAGGGTTACTATGAGTAGGATACAACTTGAAGACACCTGACAGCAATAACATCTGTGCAAAGCACAGGAGAAGGTGTGCAGCGAGGGGGGGACCTATGTACATTAGTATCAGTGAGGGAAAAGCACACGGATGTCTTTCACAACAATGGTGCCAGCACACTGCAGAAAAACAAATGACAGGATCCTTACGATAATAACTGAGCCTTTTCCACAATTTAGTCTCTTTATCTCTTCTCACTCGCTGGAGAACGCAGCCACCAACAAATCCCTTCTAGTTAAACGAGCCCCCTCCCTCGAAGAGCTTCCTCCTGCTGTCTGACAGTGCCTGCACCTTCCCCGGGGTATGCTAGGATCAATACACTAGTACTTCAAAGAAGCCCTCAAATTCGAGTGCAGGCAGCACTTTCAAAAAAAAAAAAAAAAACCTCGCACTGGGATTCAGAAGCAGGAGGGGGAGGGGCAGAGCCAGTCCCGGGGATCTGACAGCGCCACACAATGCACTGAGAATCAGCTGTGAGACAAATTCTGCTCCAGAGATGAAAAACCTTCTTTCAGTGCTGACAACATCTGTTTTATTTTGAAGGTTGCTAAGGAGAATTCTGGCTGGGCCAACATTGTTCCAGTTTGGTACTTCACAGTGAGTCTCTCGCGCAAGGTTCAGATGGCAGGAATGGAAGCGCAAAGCGCACCAGATAAACCTGCTCTTTTGGCTTTTCAGATATCAAAGGATCACTTTGCTAACAGCGATGACTAACACCCTGTCTAGTCTCAATCGCAATCAGACTGTCCCTTCTGCTTCCCCTCTTATGACTCTTTTCCCTGCCCCCTCAGTCCCTACTTGCCAACTCCCCATCTTTGCCAAATAAAGGCTTTTAGGGACAGGCAGTGAAAACACCACCAACTTGATAAAAGATCTCCACACAGAGATAAGGAAGAGCGAAGTGTGAGCTGTCTGTCATGGCAGGAGGAAGCGTACCATCAGACAAAGGAGGAAATTATTTTCTAGCCTTTAAAGATCTGTTTGCCTCCTAATAAGGCAAGGCAAAGTGCCTTCATCAGGGGCCCAGGCACTCATAGGACAATAGAGATGACGCTCAAAACAGGGAAGAGCCTGGTCCACCTTTGTAACAAGGCAGCTGCAAAGTGAGGCGCTCTGCACTCCACCGCCTCCCTCCTAAGTTTACTAATAATTATAAGCCATTCACAAAAATTAGGAAAAATTAGTGTACATTTTGCCCAGTGGGCAAATAGGTAGGAAAAAAAGAGATGGGAAAGGTGAGCATGGTCAAAAACAAGAGGTCATGCCAACAACCACATCTATGACGAGGGGAAGACAAGCCAATGATCTTCACATATGTGACAAGTTGCTATGGAATGTGGGACGAGGTGATCAACTGTGTTCCTCCACCACGGGAACTGTACCTGGGCTGGGAAGAGCCGTTGAGAAAGCAGGAAGGCCCCTACAAATATCACTGTGTGCAAATGAAATCACTTCGGGGTTCCAGGGCATTACGTGAAAAAAAAAAAACGCCTTCCATTAGATAAAGGAATTCTTTCTGCACTGGAAGGCATGAGCCCCTGCCAGGGAGCACGGAGGAGTCTGGGGAAAGGAGAGGCGGACTGGCAGCCTCTCTTTCCAACAAAGACCCATTTCAAAGAGCCATTCAGCAGGACTCTGACCAACCAACCAGGCCAATCTCGTAACAAAAGGAAGCTACATCCTCTCAAAAGCAGACACTGAGACAAGTGAGGTTGCATTACCTAAGCATGTCTCTTACCTGCCAGATTCTATTTCAGCCTGTTTTGCTTTCACTCCAGTTTGGGATCTATGGGAGCTAAAGTACATATAAAGTACCATATGAAGAATATCTCAGCACCCTGAGTCCTCCAGAGATTCAAGGGAGGGATTAAGCTAGAGAGGAAACGAGCCTTTCTTCAAACCACTCACCTAGCCAGGTCACAACCACGACAGCCGGAACAGACATAGTCTCTGCCACCTTGTGCCAGCTCCTGTTGTGTCCTGGAGCCCAGAGGGCCACGTGGCAGAAATAGTAGCCGGAGTTTTCTTTGCTAACATCTCGCACCAGTAAATGATAGGATCGTGCATCCACGTGACTCAGAGCAATGCGGGGCGAGCTGTGCATCAGGGAACTGCGGTCCAGCCGGGCCAACACGTGGGAGGCAGGTAAGGTGCTATCAGGTGTCCTGCTGAAGTACCACGTCACCTCGGGCTGGACATCATCCACACGGTCTGTTGTGATGTTGCAGGACAGGTCCAATTCCTTTCCTTCAGCCACAGACACATTCCTGGCCACAGCTGCTCTCAGAACTTGAAAATAAAACAAATCCATCCAAGTAATCTGTATTATGTTTGCCCTTCCATCTTCCATCTTCCCCCCATCTCCTTTTCAGGTCATTTCCTTTTAAGTTCTAGAAGAATTAGAAGGCTTTGTACAGTTGTCAGTGCTTGGGAAATATTTAATGAATAAATTCTTGAAACTTACTACATTTCTTTTTATTTCAAAAAGCAATCAACAGCAGCAAACACTTATATAAACCTACCATATGCCAGGTAGTATTCTGAACACTTTATGAATATGAATCCTCAAAAACAACCCTATAAGAGAGGTATTATTATTATTATGGTCATTTTACTGATGTGGAAACTGAAGCACAAAGAAGTAAAGTACCCTGCCCCAGGTCTCACATGTAATATACAACAGAGTTGGGATTCAAATCTAGGCTGTCTGCCTATAGGAACTCTGTTTTTAACTGTTATGCTACTGTTTGATAGGATGTCTGCTGAACATCACAAAACTAAGGCAATACATTTTCCACATGCACAGTAAAACTGGAGTGATTTTATAGAAAAAGGATAACTTAGTTCTGCTAGGTACATAGTCTCAGTTTGGGGCTGGAGAATGGAAGGCAGGAGGTAAAGGTGAGGCCAAATTCTGGCTAAACGTAAAAAATCCATGGCTGGGGCTACTGCTCAGTGGTTGAGTGTTTGTCTAGCATGTACAAAGCCCTGGGTTTGATCCCCAGCACAGTGATGGAAAAAAAGAAAAGAGAAAAAAGAAAATCCCAAACAAAGAGCTAAGCAAGTGAAACAAGACAACTTTCCTTATGAGTCAATTCTTCAAAACGTAGTGTACTTAAAGTATCACTTATTTCATTAGACATGCCCACTTAACAGTCAAGCATTAAACACATTCTAAAACCAAAACACAATGATTTTTGGATTATCCACACTACTGCCCTCTCTCATTAGTGGGGATAATTAAACAGAGACTATATTTAGATGAAGCACTTAAGTATTTGGTGTCACAGACTCAAGGCTGATGTAGTTTCAACATTCCCCTGTCAAAACTTTTTACATGGAAACATTTTATTCTATTTGGGGGATTTTTAAAAAGATGTTGAACATCTGTAACCAGAGTGGAAAAACATTCAACTTGTGATAATGCTCTGGGAATCATGACTTAGATGATAAACAGCCAACCTCTCCAAGTGGAGGTATATCCCCGGCCTTCAAGTAAAAGTTACTCAGTATCTACTGCCATCCTCAAGAAGCTGAATGACAAAAGCTCAATGCTCAGTTCAGAAAAAGACTCAACCCAAAGCCCTTGTCCTACAACATGTATTATTTCCATAAAAATATTTCCAAAGTCTGACAACATTTCAAATAAGTATTTCAAGCCAAGTTCAACATCCACCATGACAGATGACAGAAATTGAGGTGGGCATGGTATTAGGAAAAGGAATTAGAAGTCCAATTTCTCCCTCCACCCACCCTTCAAACTTTTTTCCTCCTCCCTCATCCCTTTCAAAGGGTCTAAAGTAATTTGAGGACATCTTTTGAGAGGATTCACGGACATTGCCATGCTGAACAGATTTTGCAGTTTGAACCATGCCACATACAACGCTTGTGGTCAGAGACCCTGAAATGTCCTGGGGCTGCCACTGAGGCTATTGGTTACTGGAGGTAAAGATGACTCAGGAGAGTGTCAGTGACAAAACACTCAACATGCAGGTATTGACAGTATATATCGAGAAAATGGATCCCTAGGTTCTGGAAACACTGGCAGAAATGTCTCTTCAGCTGTGTAGTTCACGTTGTAAGTTTCTCTGTGTAAGTGACTATCTTGTCTTATCACTAACCATAGGTCCCACAAATTTTGAATTTGGAGGTTTACTGACGGGAAACAAGATAGTGCAGGCTGAAGAGAAAAAAAAGTAGCCAGTTCTAAGGATTCATAATGAAAGTGGGGACTCAGGCAAAGCTTGTGGTGGTGTAAGCTTTCTCCCATGGAATACAACTAAACCCATAAACTAGAAGGTAGGATTTGTATCACTCAGACGACTCCAATGATGGCGGGGGTGGGGGGTTGTAATTAGCACATAGATACTTTGCTAAGTGGCTATCTGACCATTTATAATAACAGTGCCATCAGATTATGTAAGCAGCCACCTATGGATAACACCAGTGTCAACAGGAAGAGAAAGATGATTACCCAAGTCAGGTGGTTTTCATCTGGGATCCACAAAGGGAATTTAGGGAGTCGACAAATATGTATGGGGAAAAATCCATTTTTATTTTTATTAACCTTCCCTGAAATATAGCATCTTTAAACATTGTGAAAGTAAGCAATAAATCAGTGTAGTGTTAATTGTTCCAGGGACTTTGCCTCCAACAGAAATCACAGATATTTTAATAGTACATTTGTTGCAGATATCCTAAAACAAAATTTACATTGGGTTGCTACCTAGATAAATTACAACAGATGTTAGGCCTGCCATTATATCTTATTATTGTGTCAGTAAAAAAAAGCATAATATTACTACAAATTTGTCTTAAAAATATTTTGGGGCTGGGACTGTAGCTAAGTGGTAAAGCACTTGTGTAGCATGTGCAAGGCCCTGGATTCAATCCTTAGCACAAAAAGAAAAGAAGAAAAAATATTTATTGAGATGGCAAACTGAGCTACATAGTGAGACCCTGTCTCAAAAAACTAGAATTCAATGGAATTGTTTTCTTTTGTCATCTTGTGTATTCTATTTTATGAATTAAGACATGTTAATTTGGAGAAATGATCTATGGGCTTCAAAAGACTGTCAAAGACTGCCATGGCAAAAAACAGATTGTGAGGCCAACAGATTATGTGGTGGTGCATGGCTGTAATCCCAGCTACTTGGGAGGCTAAAGCAGGAGGATCATAAATTCCAGGCCAGCCTGGGCTATATAGTGAGAACTTGTCTCAAAATAAACAAATCAGAAAAGGGCTAGTGATGTAACTCAGTGGTAGAATGCTTGCCTGGCATGTGTGAGGCCCTAGGTTAAACCCCCAGTAATGAATAAAATGATGACCATTCAGTGTCAGATGCGAGCTATATCTTATTAAGTGCTTAATAGGCTCAGAGAGTTTCAGTCCTTTAACTTGATACTGTGGGTTTTATGGTGTGTTTGAAATAAGAAACATCTTTATAAGTGAAATACCTGCATAAAATGGTTAAATTGCTACAAAGCTGAAACTCTTAATGTTCCTCCTTGATCAAAATAGTTGTTTGATGTAAGCTAAATAATTAGAGGTTATGCAGGGCAGATTGTATATAGATCGCTTCTGTTAAGGAAGGTGACCTGAGTCCGTTTGGAAAGTGATTCTGCAGCCGGGGAGCCAAGACTGACCATGATGAACAGCTCCTCTCTTTAAGGGCCACAAGTCACTCACACAGCTCAGTTCTGCTTTTCACACTCACTTCAGCCAAACCCAGCTTTGGCTTGGTGGTGGAGACACAGGGAAAAGCACTCACGACGATGCAGCTTGCAGAGACAAAACACTCCCTCTGCACAATTTCCTGCCTTCCTCCCCTCTGAGCCACATAGTGGCCACACACTCACCTTCCTGCTCAGAAAATGAGTCCAGCCAAGGTCTTCCCAGTTTCCAAACAGAAGGCAGCAGCAATGGTAGCAAAGTACTCTGAGACCTGAAGATGTTAGATTCCCAGAAAACCAAGTACACTCATCCATTCCCAGCAATGACACTACCCTGTTATGGTCTCTACACTAAATCCCTGCAAAAGCTGCAAGTTCCACAGGGCCTGGGTACAAGTCTCAAGCACGTCTGACCCTAGGGCCCAACACTGAACTGAGCACAGAGTAGCTTCACTATCAGTGCAGATTGAACAGCGAATCAACAATGGCTTTCTCATCTTCTGTGCTCATATTTTCTAACATGCATTTTCTGTTTCCTTAAATTCTTCTATAGTTGGAGTAGAGGTTAAAAATAAGTCAGGTTCAAGTATCATAGGACAAGGACTTCCTATGCAGATCGCAGGGCTGGTTGTTCCTGAGATAAGTATGACATGGGAAGCAAGAAGCAGCCCAGCCCTCTTGCAGCCCTCAAGAGCCCTTCACATGACAGGAGATGGCACATCTGAGGGTACCCAAAAGGCAGGCCTAGAGGAGGCAAGTTAAGCAAGAGGTTTGGGGGTGACCCAGATGCACACCCCAACAGCTGTGAGGAAAGGCAAATCCAAGCACTCAAAAAATAGCCAAGGGATCAGGAGTGGGCAGATCTACTCCAGTTCCCCAGGGAACACCAAGAAGTCCTCATTTTGAGAAGGACTATGAGTTCCTAACCTCTGGGTGAGGGAAATACCTTACTATAATGCAGATACTGCAGCTTCCCATGGGTCCCTCCATATTTAGATCAACACAGCTGCCATGTAAAATCATAGCACATACCTCAAGACAGATGCACCCCTTCTGAACTATCAACACCACTCTGCTCCCTTCGCCCCAAAGGAAGGCTTCACAAGATAAGTAGAAAGAGTCCTCATCAGAAAGGATGGGGTTCCCTGGCCTAGTTCTTCACACCCTCCCTGGCCACAAAGTAATATACAGTGTATAATACACCGTCTCCACATGCTCACCTGTTGGCTGGATCACCACGGTGGCAACCTCCACGGCTTTTTCTTGGATTTCCTGCCACGTGCCTTGCTCTGTGATCCACTCGCTGACAACACACCTGTAGGAACCTTGGTCGGCAGACAACGCCCGGGACACGGAGAGGCGGTAGGCTTCGCTGCCCACTGTGTCGAGGCGGATATCCCCACTGTGGTAGCGCTGCTCGTAGCCCGGGCCGGGGCGGAACCTGCCCTCGTGGGTGAGGGTAAGGACGCTGCGGTGCGCAGGGCCGCGGTGCAGCTCCCACAGCAGCGCCAGGTGCGTGTGCAGTGGCGAGGCGGTGGAGGCGGTGCAGCGCAGCTCAAACGGCTCCCCCTCGCGCAGGCTCAGGCTGGGTGCGGGCCGTGCGCTGGGGCCCAAGTGCAGAGCATCTGCCAGCACTACAGACAGAGAACGCCCATCAGTCTCCACACCATGAGGACAGAGCTGGCCACCTTCCAGGCCTCTCTGGCTTTGGGCCATGCCCCCCACTGCTATCACTGACCATTCCCCCCTTCCTTCCATGTTCTAATGCCCAGATGGGCAATTGTTCCCATTTTGACTGACCTATATTCTCAATTACCTACAATTGTACCACCCTGGCATTGGATCTTGTCAGATCTTGGAAATTAAACAGGGTCAGGCCAGTTAGTACTTGGATGAGAGACCTCCTGGGAATTCTAGATGCTGTAGGCTTGGGAGAAAGAGCTGGCAGCCCTCTCCCAAAACAATCAGCCATTGAAAACCCTATGAAAAGCAGAGAAGCACTGACAATAGTGTCGGGCATGGCACAGTGTTGGGGAGTGTTTCATTCTGTTGTATATAGAGTCAGTATGAGTCAGACCTGACTCAGTGGGCACCTAGCAACAACATACTCTCAATTGACAATCTGAATTGAAAAAGAAAAAAAAAGAAAAGAGGCACTGTTTAAACTCCATCTAGAACGGTGGTGAATGAAAACTCCTTTTGGAAGATGAGCTCTGAGGAGGTGTTTCTGTCACCCTGAGGCAAGTTACTTTAAACCTCTTGTGCCTCAGTTTCCTAAAATGGGGTTGATAACTGAATCCTGCACATGGAGTCCATGGCAAAGTTCAACAAGTTAAGAAGGGCAAGTTCCCTGGACAGCACGTGGCATCATGACAAAGTGACTGATCGCCAAACACTCCTTTGGTTAGGACACAAGGTTGGAGTAGGAAGCCCGCAGCATGGTGCTGAGCCTGCTAAGCGTTAAAGCAGCAACATCTGCAGGGCAAGCAGGACAGCAGGAGATGCCTGTGGCTCTCGGCCTAGGAACTGCCTGTGAATGACCAGGGTGAGTAAACTGTATCCACAGGACAGGAACGGGCCAAGGAGAGCTGAGGCTCCACTGCTTACTACTAGGGCCTGATGGAAGAAGGCAGCACTGCTGTAGAGACTAGAAAAGGAGGCCAGAGATCAAGGAAGGGTTGGTGAGTGCTATTCAGGAAGATGTGATTGATAATCCAGGGATCTTGGTAATCTAGTACCCAGAGAGTGGGCATCTACCAAGGGCTGGGGAAAATATATCAGGCTTGTCTATGAGCTGGATAAGCAAACTTTCAAACACCACTATCCATCAGCTCTTTGCTTTTCCCCTCAATTCCATGCTTAGAGACCAATTCAGAACTGCTTGCAGTGGCACACGCCTATCATCCCAGCGACTCACAATGCAGAGGCAGGAGGATTGCAGGTTCAAGGCTACGGGCTGCCTGTGTAACTTAGCAAGACTTATCCCAACATATAAAATTTTAAAAAGAGGCTAGGGGTGCAGCTCAGTGATAGACTGCTTGCAATAGCATGATATCCTGGGCTCAGCTCATAGTATCACTAAAACACAATTAAAAAAAAAAAAAAGGAAACTAATTTAATGTCCTTAAGAAGGGACTACTCTTGTTGTTAGGTGCTATCAAGTAGGGTCATCTCATAGTGACCCTATATACAGCAGATGAAACACTACCCAACACTGTGCCATGACTGGCATTATTATCAGTGCTTCTCTGCTATCCATAGGGTTTTTGATGGCTGATTGTTTCAGGAGTGGGCTGCCAGGTCTTTCTCCCTAGTCTACAGTGCCCGGTATTTCTTTAGGTGGTCTCCCATCCAAGTACTAACCAAGCTGACCCTGCTTAGCTTCTGAGCTCTGACACCAGGGTAACACGCTTGTAGAAAAGGGCCACTCTAGATAACAGAAAAACTGCTACATCTCTAGAACACACCCCAAAGATCCATCCCATCTACATAATGAATGCAGTGGCTTTCTAGTGTATATATCGATCTGTAGGTCTGACTGACATGACTTGGTTCCCTAGGCCAAGGCATGGATGGACAGTTTCAAGATTCATGAAACTGAAGGCCAGACAGACACTGGCCCGGCCACAACACCTGCCAGAGGCTCCACCTGGGCAGCCATCCAGTCTCTCTCATGATCGTCCATTTCACCAGAGCCAAGAAAGCCTCCCTTTGCTTCTCCTGCCTTTTAAATACCAGTGAAGAAACAGAAAGATGGAGGAGGGGGCAGTTTTCCTGCTGCCCTCCCAGTCCTCAGGATGAGAATCATAGTGGGGATAAGTCTGCCTCTGCCCCCTGGGAGGGTGACAGGTTGCATTATTGAACTGCAATGCAGAAAGTCTTATGAAACTTTTTTCTAAAAGACACATTAAAGATATTCTATAGGAATAAGGAAGCGATAATGGAAGAGATAGATTTGATGTGTTAATGCTTTAATACTTACTCGATGGACATGGCTAATATTTTATCCCCTCACAAGTGTAGGAGAGAATAATATCCAAGATCTGGGACGTTCTACCAATCATTATTGAGGAAATGAATGCCCAGATCAACCCTTTCTTTTTATATTATCATTTTCTACTTTCCTGATAATTACAGGCATCCCTATCACAATATAAATTCTTTTGGAAACAAAGCAGGGCACAGAAAAATGCATAATTAATAATAATAACAATAATAATGCTTCTATTTTGTTAGCCTCAAATTAAAATGGTTTGTCCTTGTTCATTTACTAATTAGTTGTGTGATTTTAGGCAAGCAATTAACCAATGCTCTTCCATGTCATCATGTGTAAATTAGGAAAATATCCTGCTCTATCTTCTTCACTGGGTTCAGAGAGCTGAAAATCTAAAAGGATTTGGAAGATGGAATAAATAATAAAGAAAAAATAAACACAAAACCCAAGACAACCCAAATATGTAACGTGTGGTTATTCGCACAGCCAGGATAATGAGCTAGCAGTGACCACCTTGTCCTTTCTCTACATGTAACACATACAGCTTCTACTGGAAACAGAAACGATGAAGGTCACACACAAAAAAAGGATACAAACTTTGCCGCATTTACTATTCCCATAAACCTGAACACCATCGTCCATGACCATCATCACCTTTTTGTCACTAGCCACTGAAAGGTACAGTACTACTTTAAGCCCTGGCACAGATTAACCCACCTGTCCTTGCACCCTTTAAGGTAGGCTCTGCTGTATAGAAGAGAAAGCTGAGGCATGTAACATGCCCACAGCCAAAAGAGCTGACAAGTGGTAGAGCCAGCAATGGGACCTGGCACAACCAAGCTGGCTCTGGAGCTGGGCTTTCTATTACCACACCATGCTGCCTCCAACTCACTGGCCATGGGATGCTTCAGAACCACACTGGAGGAAGAGAAAGGACATCCAGAGGCCCCCTGGTCCACCCTCTGCTTTAAATAAGGTAAGACACTTTTACTTCATTGGACAGGGAGTTAAGTCTCTGTATTTAGAAAGTCACACATCAGGCGAATGGAAGAGGAAGGTCTGGCCCCAGGCATGGTAACCCCATGTGAGGACTGTACCTTTAACCTGCACTGTGTCCTCATAGTTGCCCTGCACGGTGGCATCAGTGCTAGGGGTTGAACACTTGTAGTGGCCTTGGTCTGAGGGCTGGACATTCTTTATGTGGAGCTCTACAGCATCATTAGCAGTTCGCCGTAACAGGATCTCGCCCCTCTGCAGCCGCTCCTGGTACAGCTGGGCTGGGAAGCCCACTTCCCAGGTGCTTGCAAGCTCCACGAAGCTGCTCCCCGAAGATGAGAAGCTCCAGTCAAAGTTCTGCTCACTGGGGCCATCGTAGTCGCTGACGTTGCAGGGGATGACCAGCTCAGTGCCCACCACCCGGACCAGGGTCCCTGCGGGTACTCTCACCACACGCCCTCGACAGACAGCTGCAATGACAGGAGAAGAAAGGCAGGTCTTTAATCACAGAACGTCTTCCCACTATGAATAAGGCAACTGGAGGATGCTCCTGCTCACCAGCCCCAGCTCAGAAAATGGGGCATCTAAATTGCTGGAAAAAATGGGCCTTTGCGAAGGTGGTGCCATCCCTAGAATTATGAGCCAGGAATACCACCCTGAAATGAGCACCTCTCACACAACCACTTTCCCAGGGTTGACACGAAGATTAAATACAGGAAGTAGGCTAACTATAAACCTGAATAACTTCATCCCTCCCCTCCCCATATCATTCAATATGATGTAGAAATAGTTCAGGTTCTTTGTGAAAGCAAAGGATAAAGCTAATCAAGTATTTACATTTCTGCCCATCCTGTATCAACCCTAATCCCTAGAGACCATTCCCTGGGACTCCCAAGGCCTGATTTACAATGATGGATGCCAATGTTTAAAACCCACAGCGGCCTGCTGATAAAATGATTGAATTCACGTTATCTGACATTACCTATAAATTAATCTTAAAATATGATGATTCTACAAAGTATTAATTTTCTATTTTCTGGCTCATTTCCTTCCCTCTACTCTTCACTCTGATATAAATTCAGGAGGATGGGCACACAAGGAGGGAGTCTGGGGGGCTGCTGGGTGTCCTTAGGAATGCAGCAGCTTCTAGGAGAGGAGGAACCCAGTGGACAGGCCAAGGGTGAGATGGCATTTCCTTCCGTGGGAGTATGGAATCATGGGCCACTCTGGCAGGACCCTCAAGGCCCTTTAGGGCCCTCAGGACCTGGCACCTGTCAGTCCTTTCAGAAGGCTTTGTTGCAGTGAACTTCAGCATGATTTTGCAGTGCGTTTACTCCCTATGTTTAGCACTTCAATTCAGACCAAATGACCATGTATGGCTCCTTCTTGATGTTCTAGGACCAAGTACAGCAATAAAGGCTAAGTAAAATGAGATAGTCTGTTACTATGTTCCATTTTATGTTCCTATCATTTGTTATAAGATGAATTATGTCCCTCACCCAAAACTCATATGTTAAAGTCCTAACACTCAGTACCTCAGAACACGACCTACTTTGAGAATAGAGTCATCGGAAGATGTAATTAGTCAAGCAGTGATGAGGTCATACTGGAGTAGGGTGGGCCCCCAGCTCAATATGACTGGTGTCCTTAAAAAAGGGAGTAAATTGGACACGGGCACACAGAGGGAGAACATGGTGTGAGGATGAAAGCAGAGGCCAGGGTGATATATCTAACAAGCAACGAACACCAAACATTGCCAGCAAGCCAGTGGAAGTTAGGGGAGTGGCAGGGGACAGCTTCTTAGCACTCCAGCCGACTCTGCCAGTACCTTGACCTTGGACTTCCAGTTTCCAGAACTGTGAGAGAAAGAGTTTCTGTTGTCCAAAATACCTGGTCTGTGTTACTTTGTTGTGGCAGCTCTAAAAAACATATATGTTACTGCTACTTGCTTTTTACTGGTTTAATTCATGTTTTTCAAACTCCGTTGCTGCCCATTAGTGGGTTGAGAAATGAATTTATATTGGTCATCATGGGATGAGTGTGAGTTTTAAAATGGAATTTTAAATGAACAGACGTGACCAGAGTGCATTACATTTAGTAAGGGATAAATATTGTTTTATTATATAGCGTTTTGTTAAGTAAATAAAAGTGTGTACCAGATTAAGATAGAAATCTTGTATCTAAATTTGGGTCAGGGTTTAAAAAACAAAAGTTGATGAATACTTTTTTAAAGCTTTTGTTTTCTCCACTCATTATCATTTTCTTTGAGAAGGAAAAAAGGAAGTAACCATGTAAGAGAAACAGTGGGGACAGTGTGGGTTCTGGGCAGAGGGCTGACTGTCTTCCCCTACCAGCCGGGCTGCGGGCAGGTCCAGACAAAACTCCTGTTCTAAGAAAAGGTGCAGAACCCCAAGTCACATCATTTTCCTTAAAAATGAAATAAAGTAGAGCTAGGGTGTGCCGCTCAGTGGTAGAACACTTCCCTGGCATGAGCAAGGCCTTGGGTTCCATCTCTAGCCCAGAAAACAAACAAATAAATAAAGTGAGTATCCCCATGTGTAAGCCCAGCTACTCTGGAGGCTGAGGTAGGAGGATCACTTGAGCCCAGGAGTTTGAGGCTAGCTTGGGCAACAAAGTGAATCCCCGCTCAAAAAATATCCTTTTTTCCTAAAGTTGGTAACTCAGAAGAACTTTGAGTCAGTCACATATCCTTCCACAGAGAGCAGTAGAACAAACCCCAAAACCCACTTAAGAGTAGTGCTAGAACAGGCTACTTTCTCTCTAGGGCAACTTAGTGCCCATAAGATGGCACCCATGACTTCACACCTACTTCCTGCAAACATGGAGCAAACCCAAGGCCACTGCCCAGTGCTTCTTAACTGCCCCTCAGGGAGGCTGATCCTGCCCCTGTGGTCCCAGGGGTGGGTGCTAGGGCTAAGATCAGGTATATCAGAATGTTCCTGGCTCTTTTTGGCTGAAAGATATCTCAGAAAGACACCTTTGCTCCTAGTGGAATCAAGGTATAGTAAAGATGATTTGGCCTGGGATTTTGCTCAGTTACTTGGTAGAGCGCCGCTCTGCAGTCTCTGAGGTCCTGGGGTTGATTCCCAGCACCACAAAAATGGGAGAAGGATGTGGCACTCCACTCCCGAGGTAATCCCGAAACAATCAGCCTTGAAAACCCTATGAGGGTCACTATGAGTTGAACATAACTCAAGGGCACCTAACAGCAACAATAAAGATGAATTTACTCTGAAGCTGCCCATGGGCAGCCCTCCAATCACATGAGGAAGCCATCTACAGAGAGCCCCAGAGGACCACAGAGGTGGAGAAAACGCGCCCCATGACCTGATGGTAGCATCTGAGCCACTGGACCCAGGCATGCCTTCCAGACCATTTCACGTGCACTTAGACATGTGCATGCATGCCCACACACCCCTTTCTTTCCCTGGACACTGCAGTCTCTTGCAACTCCACTCACCTTCACTTACGATTCTTAAGCTAATTTCTGTTACTGGCAAACTAAAGAGCATTGAAATAATACATCTTCCAACTCAGCAGTGACCAACCCTTACCATCACCACCATTACTACCACCACCACCACCACCACCACCATTACCACCATCACCATCATCATCATCACCCTTATCACCCTAGCTCACAAAGGAAATAGCTTTTTCACACTTAATTTTAGAGATGACAAGACAATTCAGAATCTCCCAACAACATCTTTCAGAAGAAATCATCATGGTGGAGACCTCCAGAGACAACTAAGCCCTGAACCCAAAGTCCCTCATTTATGAAGTAGAGACCATGGTCACCACACCCCAGTATGGGTTATGTTGTTATTGTTGCTGTTGCTAGGTGCTGTTGAGTCAGGTCCAACTCATAGGGACCCTACGTACAACAGAACAAAAGACTCCTCAACACTGTGCCATGTTTGGCACTATTGCCAGGGCTTCTCTGTCATTCACAGGGTTTTCAATGATGGATTGTTTTGGGAGTGGGCTGCCAGGTCCTTCTCCCTAGGTGGGTTGTGGTGAGGACTAAATGAGCCAATATATTTGTAGCACTCACAAGAGTGACGTGCATGTGGTAAAATTCTGTGGTGATCTGCTAGGCAGGCCACCTACATAATAAACTTGACCATAATCATTCGCCTTGCTTCCCTGGCAAGTTTTACAAAGGAATTTCCAGATATGTATATCTTTTCGATTCCTAACTCTCATCAAAAATTTGGCTCACAGGGCCTTCAGGCACAAATCTGGATCCCTTGTGAGATTTCTATCTTTATTCCTAGTAACTGGAGCTCTGCAAATTAATCTAGCTCGTTACCTCAGTTCCAATCCTTATTCCACATGGATGCCAAAAATCATCACTTTGGCACAAAAATCCTATGTCATTCCACTGATCAAAGTCTTCAATGGCTACTTATCACATACAGGACAAAAAATGCCTTCCAATCACCTTACTGTGACCACCCTGGTCCAAGTCACCATCCCTTTCACCTGCATTATTGCAATAGCCCCCTAACTGGTCTCCTGAATTTCCACTGATTGCAAAGGGACCTTTAAAAAGCTTAAGATGTTTTATATCTTACTCTGCTCAAAACTCTCCAGTCATTCCCCAGCTTTCCCAGATAAAATCCTTACAGAGGCCACCCAGGGCTCACCAGATCTGGCCCTTTATGTTTCCTAGAGCTCACCTTCTATTCCTCTCCCTCCATTGTACCCATGATTTCCTCCTAAGGTTTCCGTGAATAAGCCAGATACACGCTAACCTTTCAGCCTTTGCAAATTTGTTCAACCCAGAACACTCTCATTCATTCCACTGGCTCCTTTACCAACTTCAGATCTTTATTCCAATGTCACCTTCTTAGTGAGGCCTTTCCTGGGTCCCTAAAATGGTAAACCCCCACCATTCTTATTCATTCCCAAATTTGTTCTTATCAGTTATCACTAATATACTCTATGTGCATTTATATTTTATTATTGTGTATTGTTTGCCTCTTCCCACTAGGATGTAAGTTCCATATGAGCAGTGACCTTTGTGTGTTTCATTCATTGCTGAATGCGAGGGTCTAGAACAGAACCTGGTACATAGTAGTTGTTCAATAAATATCTACTAAATGAATGAATGGGGCTGGTATTTAGCTCAGTTGGTACAGCACCACTCTGCAGTCTCTGAGGTCTCGGAATGGATTCCCAGCACTGCAAAAATGGGAGAAGGATGCGGTAATCCACTCCCGAGGAAATCCTGAAACTATCTGCCATTGGAAAACCTATAAGGGTCGCTATGATTTGGCCATGACTTGACGACACCTAACAACAACAATAAATGAATGAATAGATAAAAAACATACAAGATCATTTATGGGCTACAGATGTAGCTTAGTGGTAGTGTGGCTCAGTGGTAGAGTGCTTACCTAGCATGCACAAGGGCTTGCATTCCATCTGCAACATAGAAAAAGGAAAGAGAGAGAGAGAGAGAGAGAGAGAGAGAGAGAGAGAGAGAGGAAGGAAGGAAGGAAGAAAAATAATAAAAAGAAGGACATTCATGATTTGGCCCATGACTACCACTCCAGCTTCATCTCCTACCACTTTCCTACCCATAAATGCTTATATTTATACAATATAAATCACAGTCCTTTTCTCAAAACGCCATGCTCTGTGGTGCTCTACACCTCTGCCTCCATGCCTCCTTCACCTGGGATGCCTTCCCAGCAATCTTCTTGCAGCAGGTGGCACCAGCACCACCTCCTCTGCAAGGCTGTCCCCCACGCTCAGATCACTCAGGTACTGCTTCCTCCACATTCCACTGCAACCTGCAAAGGCATCTAGACAATGGCTATGTTATAGTGCCACTGGGAAAAATAAAGCGGATATGAACAGATGCTTGAAAGATCAAATTCTAATCTGAAAAGACATAAACTTGAGTGATGTCTTCCATGCAGAACTGGGTTGTCCCCTAATCTGTGCAAATCAAGATTTAAAATTTTGGAACAGAATTTCAACTTGCCACCAGCAATCTGGTATTTAGTACAGATTTCCTTTAATATTGTTAAATAACAGTGAATGATACTTAAAAATAAATATAACTAAAGCATATGGCTTTTCTCAAATCAAAAAGAATATCTACATAGCCACATATTGCCAAATTTTGTCAAAACTCTTTATAACAGCTGATAACTGAGGGAAAAGAAAATTTTTAGCTAGGCATGGTGCTGCATGCCTATGATTTCCGCACCCCAGGAAGTGGAGACAGGAGGACCACAAATTTGAGGCCAACCTGGGCTGCATGGCAAGAAAAAAAAAGAGAGAAAGAAACAAAGAAAGGAAAGAAGGAAGAAAAGGGGAGGGGAAGGGAAGGAGGGGAAGGGAGAGAGGGAGGCGGAGGAGCTCGCTAAGTTACACAGGTTGCATCTGGCCCAACTCACTATCCTCCTGCCTCTGCCTCCCTAGTTGCTAGGATTATAAATGTGCACCACCGCACCCAGCTAAAAATGTCTTTAATAAGTGACAACTTACAATTATGGCTTCATTTGTTTCCAGGGGTCACTTTAAGAACCTTCATATGAGCCGAGCATGGTGGTGCACAATAATCCCAATACTTGGGAAGCTAAGGCAGGAGAATGATGAATTTGAGAGCAGCTAGGGCTATGCAGTGAGACCCTGTCTCGGAAAAGAAGAGAAATGTCTTATCTCTCAGGCCAGTTATGACAGCCCAAGGTTACCTTTAATACTAGAGACAAAATAAGGGAACTTTATACTACGGTATTAAGGCTTCTGATGGCACCTAACAACAACACAGCAAATCAGCAGTAATTCCACTCACTAAGTGGCCCAGCACCCTGTTGTAATTCCCTGATTAGATTAGACTTTCTTGGCTAAGTCTTGGAACCCTGTATCCTCCACTCCCACTGTCTCCTAATTCCCATTTTTAAAAAGTTTACTTGTCAACAACCACCACCAAATCATTTAATACAACTGTCACTGCTACCTTCATCTGTCTTTATCTCAACTTCTAAGTCCTTTTTTGCCCCCAACAAATATAAAATTCATGTTTCTTTTTGTACTTTGGCTTCAAGGAAGATGAGTATTAAATATGACATTCAACTATGAAAACCATTTAGTTTAAATTTCTAATACTTATCTCTTTCCTTTAAACCTTCTTTTGCCTTCCAGGCTGCCTTGTCCTTTGTGCTTTTTATCTTATTTTAAGGGTTGGGGTTTAGCTCAGTTGGTAGAGCGCTGCTCTGTGCTGAGGCTCTAGGTTTGATTCCCCAGCACCACAAAAATAGAAGGACATGGCAATCCACTCCTGAAGCAATCCCACAACAATCAGCCATTGAAAACCTAATGAATAGCAGAGAAGCACTGACATAGGGCCAGGCATGGCACAGGTTGGGGAGTGTTTCGTTCTGCTGTACTATGAATCAGACCTGACTTGCCGTCTCCTAATAAAAACAAAATCTTATTTAAGGTTCTCATTGTATGTGTATATGTATATGTATATGCATATGCATATGTATATGTATATGTAAGTAGGGTCTGGGATTTAGCTCAGTTGGTAGAGCACTGCGCTGCAGTCTCTGAGGTCCTGAGTTCAACTCCCAGCACAGCAAAAGTGAGAGAAGGACCTGGCAATCCACTCCCAAGGCAATCCCGAAACAGTCAGCCATTGAAAACCCTATGAGGGTTGCTATGAGTCAGATACCAACTTGAGGGCACCTAACAACAACAACATGTATATGTAAGTTGCCTCAAATATTTGGTGGAGGGGGATTAGTAGGTATAAACTCAAAAGGCCTATGACTCAGATTTCCCCTTCCAGATTTTTGCTTTCTGCTATGCTAAAGTAGCTTGTATCAGATCAACTCCCTCTCCGAGAAGAACTATAGAAGTCAAAGGAAAGAAAAGAAAAAGTTAATGGAGCACATTGGTGAGTAATCAAGACAGGCTGAAGAGGCCAAGATCATTGAGATGCAGTAAGGTGGCCCCAGCAATGCTCATGGTTTCTCTCTTGAGAAATTTGCCAGTTTTTAAGTCGTGTACGCCAGAGACCAAGTAAAAGTTAAAACTCAGAGGTTCTAATACCTTGTAGGACCAAGAAGATAACTCTCAAGTTCAGGCACACTAAGAAAGTCAGAGTTTGAAGAGCCAAGATCATGAAAGATGTGTTCACAGGTGGGGGCTAAGCAGCTGAAAGACACAGCAGAAAGTAAATCCTAAGGCTAAAAGGATAAGCAAAATTTTCAACCATCTCACAGAATAGAGACACCAAAGTTGGAACTCCAAGTCCACAAAGGAAGACAGACTATAAATAAACACTAAGATTTTCAGTTACAACCCTGGAAGAACTGTCCTTGGTGTAAGAGCGAAGGTGAGAAAACAACGAGTTCTCCTCAAGACTGAAATCAGGTCTAAAAGCATTTTATGTCTCATTAGATAAAGGTAAGCTTCATACTCTATTGGTCTGCCAGGGAAAAAGTGTATCATCTTGGGAAGAAGATAACATCATATAGAGCCTCTACATTTTTCCAATGTTCAATCACACCTCACCAGACATCCAAGATGACAAACCAGGCCTGGGAGTGCAGCTCAGCTGCAGAGTACTTGCCTAGCATGTGCAAGGTCCTGGGTTCCACCCCCAACACTACAAAAGTTAAATTAATAAAATAAATAATGGTGAAAACAGGATGACAGAACCAAATGACTAAAAACAAAAGAGAAAAGATATACAACAGAAACAGAATTGCAGGGATCCAGATACCGATGTTACTAGGCATGGCATTAAAATAACTATGACTAATTTATTAAAGAAACAAAAAACAGACTTATGTATCTTAAATTGAAATCTATTCAAATAATACTATTGAAATCTAGAACTAAAAAATATACTAACTGAAATTAAGAGTTCACTAATTGGGCCTGATAGCAGATTTGATGGAGAATAAAAGCAGTCATGATAAGTAAACAAAACTGAAGTTAAAGATGTAAAAAATGCAGAAAAAATATAGAAAAGAGTCCTTGAAGTAGATGAGACACAGTAAAAAGGTTAAGCATATGTACAATAGAGTCCCAAGAAAGAGAAAAAGAAAGAATGACATAGAATTAGGCAGAATTAATTCTTGAAGAAATAATGGCGAAGATTTTTCTTAAACCAACAAAAGACATGACACTACTGAAGCAAGATGAGTTATATATCATAAACTCAGGGTCTTATTAAGTTATGCAAGCTTCCTCTGGCCTTGAACTGGCGGTCCTCCTGCCTCAGCTTCCTGAGTCACTGGGATTACAGGCATATGGCACTGTGCCTGGCCCTGGAATGGACATTTTTAAAGTAATAAAATAAAGTGACTACCAGCATAGGGTTCAATATACAGAAAAAAAAATCCTTTAAAAGGAAGGCAAAATAAATATGCTTTCAACCAATTCACATTAAAGAAAATTAACTGGCACCAAAAAGAAACACTAAATGGAATTCTTCAAATAGAAGGAAAATTATCCCATTTTGGAATAATGAAAATGTTGTTGTTGTTGTTGTTGTTGTTGTTAGGTGCTGTGGAGTCCCATCTGACTCATAGCAACGCTTATAGGGTTTTCAATGGCTGATTGTTTTGGGATTGCCTTGGGAGTGGATTGCCAAGTCCTTCTCCCATCATGAAAATGTAGGAAGGCAAGAAGACCAACAGAAATGATAACTATGTAGCTAAATCTACTGAATGCTGACCATACAACCTATTAGTGATGTCTTTTGGAATTCAAAATATGTACATAATTAAAAGGCTGCAGCTGTAGCACTGTGGCATGAGATCCCGTCAGATCTCAGAAGCTAAGCAGGGTCGGGCCTGGTTAGTACTTGGATAGGAAACCACCTGGGAACACCAGGTACTGTAGATTTGGGAGACAGACCTGGCAACCCACTTCCAAAAATCAGCCACTGAAAACCCTACAAACAGCAGAGAAGTACTGACAATCGTGTCTCCCCTATTGTACGTAGGGTGGATATGAGTTGGATACCAACCCAACGGCACCTAACAACAACAAAAACACATAATTAAAATCTATGACACCAGCAGCAGCATAAAAAGTGAAAGGAAGCATGGCATAATTTAAAGCTTAAAATGTCAAAGATCTTTCCTTAGCCTGGAAGTGGTAAAAAGATGACTGGTAGATAGTAAGTCAATGATGTGTATTCTAATCTCTAAAGTAACTTCAAAAATGAAAGAATGGGTAACAAATGGGTGTGTGGTGGCAGAATAATAAATGCCTTAGTAATCAAGGCACCCATGGTTTCAGCTGAAATTATGTAAGCATTTCTTAAGTCTTTATTTTGTAATGTATTCCGTTTGATTTACTATCAAATCTCCAAGTCACTCTCAACAAGGAGATAAGGAATAAAGTAAGGGGAACAATAATGTATTGTGTGTCTCTTATATTCCATGCTGAGCCAGGCACTCAGTATTCACAAGTTATCTTAATATGCTGAATGCAACCATAAGGTCTCGTTGCTGTTGTTAGGTGCTGTCCAGTCGGGATAACCATAAGATAGACATTACTATTCTACCATAGATGAGAGGAAACTGAGACCCAAAGAAATTGAATAACCTGATGAGGGTCATAACAGCTATTACGTGAGGAACTCCAACCCAGGTTTAGATGGGCTATACTCTGAGCTATCAAGCAACAATGGGCTGGATTGGTTATGCTTCTGTTGATAGTGTCTTTGCTTTCAGTAGGAAGAAGAAATGGCTTGAAATTCCATATAAAATATTTCATATTCTCCATGGGAATGTAAACCAGGTAGACAGCAAAGTAACAATGAAAATGAGTAATTAAGAAATATTATGTATTCTTAAAATGAAGTAGATAGATGAGAGAAATACAAAATGGAATTGTTAAAATAATTTCCCATTTCTTTAAATTTTTTTCTGATATACTACTTTTATTATTTGAAGTAATAGCAATTCTAACACAACACACGCTTATACCAAAAAAGGTGAAGAGAACTTTATTCCGAAGTCCTATAGGAAGGACTTATAGAAGCCCTCTGCTCTGACTTCTCAGCAGTAGATAATTAACAACTGAGAATTAATTGTTTCCAGATTACCATTTCCCTATTTTTGGAATACTCAAGAAAGTAATTAAATGCCTTCAACTTCCTCCTATCATGTGGAATAAGTGAGCATACGCAGGAAAAGTCAGGCAAGTTTTTCAAGGTAAACAACTACTCATGCAATGTGTGTCAGTAAGTGCGATTGGCAACTGTGAGGAATCATTAAGAGACAAGCCAATAAAAACAAAATGTTATTTATCTACCCCTTTCCATCTCCTCCTGATATCCACGGGAAATAATTTTATTTCCTAGGTTATCATCAACATTATTCTAAATCAAGACCTGCAGAGTACGGCATATTTACAAAGGGTTTTTACAATTGCTTCTATTATTGCTCAAATTTTATCATCTCACTGAGCTGCCTCGAAGCAAACAATCTGACTTTCCAATCTGAACCATTTGTAAGATAAGCATCAGCAGTTATTGAATACAGTCGTGCAGGTAGAGCTGAAACACTAGAACAAAGGAGCCTATGGTATTTCAGTTTGCCTTGTAAAAGGACATAGAAATCCCTCTTTCTGAGTCCTTACAGTTCCTTTAAGAGATGAGGGCTGCTGGATTTCCACATGGAGTTCCATGTGAGCTAGAAATGAACACAGAGAAGCTCTTACAATGCCTTTGCCTGAGTTTCTGACTCAACAAATACAAAACCTTTGTCTCCTCCAGTTTGCCACTGAGAGGTCTGGCAGGGAGGGATCATGCCAACTTTCATCTAGACAGTCCCTAAGTGATGAAAATGCAGCAATGTACACAAGTTAAACAAGTTACAGCTGGCAGAAAATGTGTAATGAAGTCACATATGGCAGTGCTTCAGAATCCCATCCCAAGATAAGTAAGGTTCTACAAGAGCAGCCCTTAAAATCATTTTTAAAAAGTGACAAAAATACACTTGACAAATAAGATAATGTTACTCTTTCAATAAACAACCACTGAGCTAGAAGCATCTGTGCTAGGTGTAGGTGAGAAGAAAGGTAAATCGGCTTCAGGACCCTGTTGGAAAACATTTATGGTGTGCTAACAGTCATAAGGGGTGCATGGACGAGGGGTGCTAACAAGTGCTGTGAGGTTCAAAAGGAAGTGGGGGCATTCCCATCCAAAGCAGAGAGTGAAGGGCTTCCAGTAGAGCCACTGATTGACTTGGACCTTTGAAAAATGGCTGGGTGAAGGGGAAGCTGAACAGGGGGTACAGAGGGTGACTAGAGATAAAAGCAGCAGCATAAGCAAAGACCTAGGTGGGGACCTGTAGGGACACAAGTGCAGAGCATGTACCCAGAGGAGACATGGAGGCCCACACATCACTCCAGAACTTCTCCTCTAACGGAGGACAGGAGAGGTAATAAGGGTCAAAGCAAGGGCAGTGCCAGACCAGAAAGGCAGCAGCTCTCAGCCGTGCTACAGGAAGGATCAGCTGAAGACCTGCGAGGTGAGAGAGAAGCCAAAGGGAAGATAATAGTCGGTGAAAACTATTTTTTAAAGGAAACACAGTCGAGAAAGAGTCACTGAGATTTAAAGACGCTGAAATGCCTGCTAGGTGGTTGGAAGGGCAGGGTAACCAATGGGCCATGAGGATGAAGAGTGGCCCAGAGAGGTAAATCTTGTTCTCCCTCAACATTGACACGGCGCTTTCTGGCTCTACTGTTATCTGTAGTCACATATAGCCCCAAATCTTTTAGCCTTCAGATTCTGTTCCTTGGGTCAAATAGGAGAGAAAAGGGTGGCTGGCAGAAGGCTTTTGCACTCCATGGGAATTGATGGGCTCTTTGCAGCCAATGCAACTTCACTTAGCTTCTGCTGCCAAGATAACATCACCTCCTGCATTAGACAAGCATGGCAAGGAAGACAGAGGTGGAGGGCCACCAGCAGCTGAGAAACAAATTTGCCACTCACTTCTTAAACACTGGATCATTAACTAATTGAACTCCTTCTCACCAGTGAAGTGCTACATTGTAGAACCACGAAGTCACTTCCAGTTCTGCAGCCTTTGAGAAATCCTGGGAGCCTTAATTCTACAGTAGTAAGTTGTGGCGTTCTGCACTGTGAAAACTTGGCTATGCCAAATCTACATTTCCCAGAACTATATTCACTTTGTAATTCCAAGTTAGAGAGACACAAAACAGAATTTCACGTGAGATTTGGGAGATGGAAGTAAAGCAGCACCATTACATGGTCATTGTGTCAAAAGTAGGGAGACAGAGCAGAGATGCCAGTGGGCCCCAACTCGTCCTTGCTCTTTCTGGTCCTGTTCCTTCCTAAATATTATTCTAAGGACCAATGCAAGATCAAAAGTAAGTAATGAGGCAATTAACCTTCTCCAAACCCCTGCCCCAGCCCACTGATGTTCCACTCTGCCTGGCTCCAACTTGTGCACCCACTCAGGAGGGCCATTGAGGGAAATTTCCCTGACCCTCCAACTTTCAGAACTTCACTTCTCCAGCTCCTCCCATAATTGTGTGAAGTCTAATTCCTCTGACAAATGCCTAATCCATAATGTTTACAGTGATTCTGCTTCCCTGATGGAATCCAAGGTAATACAGCAAACCAAGTATTATTGAGTAAACAGCTATGCCCTTAAGGACTCAGTAAGGACACAAACCACCTTACACTTATACGACTGCTTTACGGTTTGCTTCGTGCTCACATGATTTAATATTCAACCTTGAGGGGATTAAATAAGGAAACTGAGGTTCTGAGAAGTTATGTGACTCCATGATAATAAAAAAAAAGAAAATACAAAAACCACTTTGAGGCAATCTGTACTGATGAGTAACCAAAATAACCCAATAAACATGAAATGATTTAAGCAATTCTCTGTCCAGGGACCACAGACAGAAAAGGATGAAGCACAGTCTATCCGCAAGGATTATTTTAGAGCATTCTATAAAATTAACAGCTGCTAGAGGCCCAAGCACTGCCCAGCCTCCCTCACTATTCAGCCATTTTCAATCCTCTCTATACACAAACTGGCCAACATTGCCTGCCAAGATCTGTGTGAACACCTGGTCTTCCTTTGAGCCTGTAGTTTAAAGAGAACAGGGGATTCATACTGGGCTTAAACTTGCATATGGACTGAAAGGCAGCTGAGATAACTGTTGGTGAGATTCTCCCCCTGTCCATACCTTGGGCAGATGTACCCTCCCTCCTTTTGTCTCACTGTTTCTTTTACCCATTTTCTGCTCTTCCTTTGTCTCGTTGGTTCATCTTCCCCAACACCTGAAGCCTGCTCTTGATGGGTATAGACCTTGCCAGATGCTGTGGGTGGTGTGGAGTCTATGCCCAGCTTCCCTGATGAGGCTCCATAAGAAGCAGAATGTGACAGTTTGCCTTGCAAAGAATCAAACACAAAACCACTCTGTGTTCACAAGTTATTTAAGAGAAAACCTGTATCAATCTGATAAGAATGAAAATGCCTTCACATTCAGCAATTCTTTGCTTCATACCTAACTGTGTGCAGAATCATATCATCACATGAACTTGATGAGCCAACTCTCAGCCAAGGGTCAGAGTCAATGAACTTGGAACAGTGACAGCTTCCTAACGGAGCTAGGGGGAGATGAGTACTCCAACAAGATGAGAATCTTTAAAAGCATCAGATAAATAAAGGAAATGAGGGACCTAGAGCATTTCAGAGAAGGCATAACCAGGAAGAAAAAGAGTCAGTTCACCTACAATGTTAGGTTTAACTCCTTCAGGTAATGCATGAGGCTCTTTACAATCACATGGCATTTTCTCGAGTGTGGGTCCTTTCCCCATAAAGACCCTGCAACTCAATCCTCTGCTTCAACTGAAAAAAAAACTTCATTTATTAAAAGCCAATCTACTCTTATAAATTGGTGTATTTCTTTTCCTGCACTCTTCCCTTTGCTTGGAACAAATACGCATCCCTTATCTGCCAAACAAAACCTACTAATTGTCAAGAACTTTGTTGTTGTTAGGTGCCCTCAAGTCAGGTCTGACTCGTAGCGACCCTATGTACAACAGAACAAAACACTACCTGACACTGTGCCATGCCCGGCACTATTATCAGTACTTTTTAGCTATTCATAGAGTTTCAGTGGCTGATTTTTCAGGAGTGGGCTGCAGGTTCCTTCTCCCAAGCGTACAGCACCCAGTATTCCCAGGCAGTCTCCCATAAAAATATTAATCAGGCTGGATCTGGATTAGCTTCTGGGATCTGACAAAATCGGATACCAGGGTGCTATGGCTGTAGGCTATTAAGGACTAATGAACTCAAATGAATCCAGGTGCTGAAGCCATTCCTGATCCTTCTCCAGCTGTATCCCGTAGCTGAGGCAGAGGTGACAAGGTGCCTTTTGAGAACCAGATCACCCCTGGTCACCCTGAACTTGTTTGCTTATCTGCTGCCCTCACTGGACTGTGGACCCCTGGAGGGACAGGTGGTGCCCTCCTCATCACATCCCTGCCCAGCTACAGGCCTAGTGATGTAGCAAGTGCGATCAGTCCTATCTCAACGAGCTTCTGGAATTTTAGAGTCAGAATTGATTTCTGGATCATCATCCAGGTGGGTAACAGGAATTACTGAATCTCATTAATTTCAGAACCAGTCCCTCATTAATCAATTTTCAAAAAAAAAAACTCTTGGCAAAGCTCCTTACAGAAAGTGAAGGGCATACGTTCTGACCAATAATGACTATGTTGTTGTTAGGTGCCATTTAGTTGTGTCTGACTCATAGCAACCCTCATAGGGTTTTCAATGGCTGATTACTTTGGGATTGCCTCGGGAATGAATTCTCACCTCTTTCTCCCATTTTTGCAGTGCTGGGAATCAAACTCAGGGCCTCAGAGACTGCAGAGCAGCGTTCTACCAACTGAGTTAAATCCCAGCCCCATTATGACCATAGCACAGTCAAAATATCAAGTCTAAGCATCTCAAGAAGTAGAATATTGACACTGTGTCATTATTTCAAACCCCAAAGTTCACATCAATTTTATTAACACTCCTCTTTGGAGCTAGTAGAAGTTAACTTGTTGTTGTTGTTGTTAGGTGCCGTCGAGTCGTGCCTGACTCATAGCGACCCTCAGAGGGTTTTCAATGGCAGATTGTTTTCGGGATGCCTTGGGAGTGAGTTGCCATGTCCTTCCCCCAAGAAGTCAACCAGCTGAGTGCTTTGGATCCTTAATGAAAGGTTCTTGACCTAGACATGGCACTAAAGCCTTTAGCAATGTATGCACAGGTAGAAAAGAGACACAGGTAGTGATATAAATAGGTGCAAAGGAACACATCAGTTGTCTTGCCTTTTCTGCAAAAGCACCTCTACCTGAAGTAGCCCAGAATATTCTCCCTCTTCTCTAAACTTTCAGCTTTTTTTTTTGTCTCTAACAATCCTTGGACACTTCTCCAATGCCACTTCTCTTCCTATGGCTGTGTCATTCCTCCACACCTAAACTGTCAGCTATTGGAAGCAAGGGATGCCATCTACAGCTTTATGTGCCCCAAGTTCTAACAATGACTAGCACAAGGGTACATAATAAGTAATAGTTAGGAAATATGCAGACAGGGAGACAAGGCGCATGCTTCATGCAGCAGCCCCACTGTGCTGCCCTGAGACGTGGCTCTGGGCTGGCTGCTTGCTAGAACAGTGATGACAAGCAGATGGTCTGTGGTCTGGACCAACCCACCCACAAGGCGCTTGAAGTAAGCACTAGGACTTAAGAAATCTGGTTCTCTATACTG
>VMDO01001048.1:204613-234647 GCA_007922755.1 Pedetes capensis
TCGGAAGCTAAGCAGGGTCAGGCCTGGTTAGTACCTGGATGGGAGACCGCCTGGGAACACCAGAAGCTGTAGGCTTGGGAGAAGGACTTGGCAACCCCCTCCCAAAAATCAATCTGCCATTGAAAACCCTATGAACAGCAGAGAAGCACTGACAATAGTGTTTCCCCTGTTGTACAGAGGGTCGCTATGAGTCGGATACTGACTCGACGGCACCTAACAACAACAACATACTGTGCACATCAGGACAAAGCCCAGGAACAGAGCAGATGCCATCTGAGAATGGGGGAGGTTGTATCAACCCCACAAAGGGAAGAAGCGGTGGAGGGGTGAAGAGACAATAATGAGAACCCATGACTGGTTTATCTTACCTATGGACTGCAAGGGGAAAACAAAATCCACAGGAGGAAGAATGGAGACTTTCTCCTCCTCCTCCTCTCTGTGTGTGCATGGTGCTGGCAATATCACTCCTCTCCCTATGTTGATTCCATTTTCTCCTATACTACTATACAAACTTTTGTCTTACAAATGAAACCACAAGCAATTCTTTCTGAAACACTATGGTAGTAACAAAAACAGATGATGAGCACAGATACAGAAGACCATAAGAACATAGATAACTTCCACCTTAATGAGTTAAGGTCCATAATTTCTATCTTATTCTATCTTGAATCTATTATATATTAAATGTGTATTATATTATATACATATATTTGACAGATGTTTTCTAAACACATAAATTAATCCAATCATTCAATGATTCAAGTTTCATACACATCAAGACAAGCAAAAATAGAAATAATCCTGCTTTCCTGGTGCTCATAGTTGTCCGGGGTGAATCAGACACTCATCCTAACAAACACATCATCAGAAACCGATGGCTGGGCTCTGAAGGAATGTGGTTCCATGGAAGCCCATGACAAAGACCTGGCACAGGGCGTCCCATGCTATAGGCACCAGTACTCCTGAGTCCAAGTATGCCCTCATCTCTCTGGGGAAGTGAGGCTTCACTCAAGATTCAAATAATCTAACAAACAGAAGTAATTCCAGGACAACACAAAAACCCAAGAAGGTGAGTGTGTGTATGTATTGTATAGTTATTTCTAAGGGCACAGAGGGAGGAATATTTGGGGGGAAAGGTTAATTATGTAATTCAGTTTTTATTCCTATTTGTCCTGAGACTCAAATTCTTAAAGGTACGCACTGGACAGGACACAGAGCTCACCTTAGTGCTGCCATTTTCTTAGGACTCATATCCTGGATGTGCTAACTACCTTTCTGCCTGAGGTATAAATTAGCCCCATGCTGGCACATGGGTTCCCTGAGGGTCCATGAGCAAGATATAAACCTCACTGCCTCTGTGACGCTCCAGAGATGCACCCACAGAGGTACCAGTCACTTACGCCACGTACGTCGGGTGCCACACTAAGCTTTCTGGGACTCATACTAATGCTTCTGATGAAATTTGTTTGTAGGATAAATGGTTATCAAAGTGGGACTCCAATGAATAAGCCACACGATTACATAAACCTTGTTTCCGTTGGAAACCAACTAAAATCCCCCATCTTTCCTCTAAAAGGTACGTGCATCTCTTGCCAAGTGATCGTCCTTTGAAGAAATGCTCTAATAAACTACCTGAGGGGAACATCAGTAATTGTTTTGTGAGCTGTTTTCCATGTAAGAAATAAACAAAAATAAGATTATGGCCTGACTTATCACCTTAATTTAGCAGCCTTGCTTCCTGGAAGCCCCAGTAGACTTCACCAGCCTCGTGCATGTGGCTCTGGACACTGCTAGCGCTGGCGAGGCTGCCAACACCTTTCAGGGTGACTTTGCTCACATCCTCCTCTCCACTAGCTCCCCTCCCCAGAATTTAATATCCATGTCCCCTGAGATCACTCTTAACTTTTCCAGCCGAAGTCAGCTAATCCCCAACTGGGACATCAAGCTGGACACATTCATCTACTCCTGTATCTGAAAAACTGCCCTGGTCATTTCCCCACCTGCAATGCCCTTCCTGCCCCTGGCTCTCTGCTCCCCAGCCCACATGCTCTGTGGGGCTTTTCCATAGTAACAGCCCCTGGTGTCAGTTTCATCTCTATAATTCTGACAGCCCCTGGGCACAGAGATCTAATAACTCATCCACTCAGACCCTTAAAAAGCAACTAGGAGCCATTCTGCTAGTCAGTTACAACTGGTTCCATTTCTACTTTAGACTCCACTTCCTAATTCCTTTGTAATCTGCCACAGGGTCAGGAATATGGCAAACATCCTCCAAATGCTGCTGAAATATGAAACAATAGAACCATGAGGAATGTCTCATATTACAGAGTAGAGCACTAGTCAGGTATATGGGAGAAGGACGTGGCAATCCACTCCTGAAAACAATCCCAAAACAATTAGCCATTGAAAACCCTATGAGGGTTGCTATGAATCAGGCCTGACTCAATGGCACCTAAGAACAACAACAAATTATTTGCTCTTTCAAGAGTCACAATCATGCTCACTTGGACCACTAGGACTAAGTGCCTACCAGGTGCCAGACACTGGGTTAGGTATTATAGTTTTAACTTGGAGCTTACTTCATGGGTTTACTGTATGGGTTTCTCAGTCAAAGATGGTGGACTAACATGGCTTCTAATAAATAAGAAAACATTTGGATAATATGCGAGCTTTCAGAAAACAGAAAAATGAAAAGCTGTGCCAAAAGTGGGTTTTTAAACAAACAAGCAAAGGAATGAAAAAACCTCCTAACTACAATACAAGTAAAGAGGCAGTACCCTCGACAGACACCAAAGCAGCTACTATGTGTTCTTGGTACATCCTACAATGCAATGCATTTATAAAGCACTAACCACTCCTTCGGGCTGGGATTTAGCTCAGTTGGTAGAGCGCCACTCTGCAGTCTCTGAGGTCCCGAGTTCGATTCCCAGCACCCTAAAAATGGGAGGACGTGGCAACCCACTCCAAGGCAATCCCCCCAAAAAATCAATCAGCCATTGAAAACCCTATGAGGTCGCTATGAGTTGGACACGACTTGACAGCACCTAACAACAACCACCACCACTCCTTCACCTCTGGAATAGCACAAGGTAGCAAGCTATTTACACACCCCAGAATTCACTCCTACAGGGTGGTGGTGGTGGTGGTGGTTGTTGTTGTTGTAGTCGTTGTTCTTAGGTGCCATCGAGTTGGTGTCTGAATCATAGCGACCCAAGTACAACAGGTGAAACACTATTGTCAGTGCTTCTCTGCTGTTCATAGGGTTTACAATGGCTGATTGAAACACCAATTGTTTTGGGGGAGTTGGTTGCCAGGTCCTTCTCTCAAACAGGGTTCTCAGCCTCAAAACTATCTACACGCAAGACAAGGGAAATAGTACCACTAGGCTTAGCAGTAGAACCAATAGCAACACCTCAAAATAGCCAGAAAGGTCTGGGGAGCAGCCAAGATGCAGCAAGGACTGAGGTCAGAAACACAGCTTCTCACCAACATCATGCAGGTTTTCTAGAATGTTTCTGTCTAGTTGAGATGGTATCCAACATCATTTTGAACACTGCCCTTTCAGACCACGGAAAGAGGAAGATAGTCCCTTCCTATATATTAGGACACATTCCTTAGCTAATTAAGGGTACTGATTGAAGTTGTAGATTTTCAACTCTCCTACCCTTTAGGAATGGGTCAGGATTTAGCTCTGCAGTATCTGAGGTCCCAGGTTGAATTCCCAGCACAAAAACGGGAAAAGGACGCACCAATCCGCTCCCAAGTCAATCCTGAAACAATCAGCCATCGAAAACCCTATGAGGGTTGCTATAAGTCAGATACAACTCAATGGCACCTAACAACAATAGCAACCCTTTAGGAGGGTTGGAGTTTAACTGAGTTGGTAAAGGGCTGCTCCACACTCTCTGAGGCCCTGGGTTTGATCTCCAGCACTGCAAAAATAGGAGAAGGACCTGGCAGCCCAATCCTGAAACAATCAGCCATTGAAAACCCTATGAATAGCAGAGAAGCACTGACATAGTACCAGGCACAGTGTCGGGGAGTGTTTTGTTCTGTTGTACATAGGGTCACTATGAGTCTTACCCAATTTGATGGCACCTAACAATACCACCACCACCCTCCCTTTAGGAAGGGTGTAAAACCCAAAGTACTATCAATATTTAGACACACCTAAAGATGTCTGTTCCCCCTGTGCCTATCAGTTGGTTATGCTGTGGGGGCTTCCATGTTGCTGTGAGGCTGAAAGGATGCCATTGGTATTTCAGATACCAGCAGGACCACGCATGGTAAATGGGTTTCAGCTAAGGTTCCAGACTAAGACAGACTAGGGAGAAGGATCTGAAGTATACTCCCCAAACAATTAGCCATTAAAAACCCTATGAATAGTGGAGAAGCACTGTCAAATAAAGTGCCAAAAAATGAAGCCCCCCCCCCCAAGCAGGAAGTCATTCAAGAAGCAACCAGTGAAGAGTTGCTTCCTTAAAGTAGAGTCAACCTTAATAATGTGAATGGAGTAAAGCCTCAGGACCTCCTTCTGCTGATGTGGCATGATTCAAAACATAGTGACTGCAACAATGAGCTCAAACATAAAAAGATCATATGCATGGCAGTGTTGGGTAGTGTTTCGTTCTGTTATACATAGAGTCACTATGAGTCAGACCCAACTCAATGGCATCTAAGAATACCAAGGATGTCCCAAGCCTGGAGCAGTATCTGGTGTTCCCAAGTGGTGTCCGATCCAACTGCTAACCAGGCCCAACCCTGCTTAGCTTCCAAGATCTTATGGGATCTGACGACACAGTGCTATGACTGCAGGCCAGAATTGATTAGTCAGTTCGAACTTACTCATGGCTGATATTCTCAATCAAACTCCCCCCCCCCAAAAAAAAAAAAAAAAAGTCACTAATAATAAGAAACAGTCTGTCATCTAGAAATGCCTTGTTGGTTTTATCATTTCTGGGACTTTCTCCAGAAGTCCGCCTGAAAGCCCCATTAGCCTGGTTGTGGGGACACCTCACACCCTAGACAAAGACAGAGCCCATTTCACAGCCCTAGAAATGGGTTGGAACGAGGAAATAGTTATTGACAGGAGGATGGAACAGCTAACAATTCCCAGAGCCCTCAGAGGCACCAGCGACAGGCCCCAGCCTGGTGGTAGAGAGTTGCCAGGCAGGTGAGAGACAACAGGCACAGGCTGCAGACCTGAACAGTGCTCGGGAAGGTGGCAAGGAGCCAAGGAAACCAGGGCCAACCAACAGGCCCATATGGTCAACAGCAGGGGTAAGCGTGCTCAAAGAATTCTGGACGGAAGGGAAGATTTCTGGGATCAGCTAAAGTAATCCTTTTTACAGGGGCTAAGAGCTACTCAGCAATTTGTTCAAGGTCACAAAACTAGTGAGTAGAAGAATTAGGGCCAGAATCCAAGCCTTTTGTCTTAAAAGGCAAGGAAAGAAACGTGATTCCACATGTTCAAAGATACATTTTGATTCTGAATGATCTAGAGTAAGAAAGATAGAAAAGCCTACTGTGGGTATATGCCCAGACTGGAACCAGGCAGCCTGGGTTTGAGTTACAGCAGCTCTGCCACTTACAGTGACCTTGGCCAAGTTATTTCACTGTGCCTCAGTTTCCTCAGTTATCAAGTAGGAGAAACAGCAAAACCTCCTTTACAGGGTTATGAAACCTATGAAGTGAGTTAATACACAGAAAGCACACTACCTGGCAAAAAATAGAAAAGGTAGGAAGGAATCTTTCTTTTTCTTCTTTTTAACTCTTGAGACAGGGTCTTGTTAAGTTATGCCAGCCTCGAACCTATGATCCTCCTGCCTCCGCCTCTTGAGTTGCTAGGATTACAGGTGTGAGTCACCGCACCCAGCTAGGAAGGAATTTCTTAGGGAAGAAACAACTCTCATATTGGTTCTTCTCCAGCACACCTGCTCCCCAGCCCCTGATTCATTTTACTCACCACTTAGTTACCACTTTTTCCCTGCAATGCCTGGGACAAATGCTTCTAAAAAGTCACAGTGCTGTTTCCTGATCCATTTGGGCCCAGGCCAGTCTGATAGTAGAACTAAACTGATAAAACAGCAGAAAAGGTATTTGACTACTGGCTGCCCCACCTACTGCCCGTTAGTCTCCTATTTGCAAGACTCTGGATTCAAGTTACCTTTCTTGACCCTCACCTTCTGCTTTTCTAGATCACTCCCGTAAGCCTCTGAATCTGCTTTTTGACCCTAATCATGTCCTCCTAAGCCCAAAATCTTCTGCAGATCTGTCTAGCCTTGATGTCTCACTTACCTCGCTGTCCCACCTGGACTCCACCAATTTTCTCTGTGATATTCTTATCAGTTCCCTGACTCCTTCCTCCCTCATCCTTCTACCCTCATTCCAGACATTGGTGGGTTAGCCACAAAAGCATGCCAAAAACTTCCACTGGAGACCCACCCTATGCCCATCTTTCATTGCTAACTGAATGCCTGCCACATCCATGGGGCCCAGTGGTAGCCATGCCCCTCCAGCTCTGCCTTTGACCATGACCTTTGCCTCAGTGCTCACTAAGAAAGCCCAAGCTACCAAGTAATCTATGTGCTGGACCACTTTATCAGACTAAGGCTTCTCAAAAGTTACTGAAGTTACAATGTATCTGTATACCCTGGGATGCCTGTTCAAATGTAGACTCTGACTCAACATGTTGGACTGTGAGGCCAGTGGTCCCAGACAACACAAGGAATGTACATACATTAAGTTTAATGTTTGCATTTTTCTAGATATATTGTTTTTAATCTTCATGACAATCCTGCAAGAGAGGCATTCTTCCCACTTCACAGAGGTAGAAAGTGAGGTTCGAAGAGGTGAATAAACCTGCCCAAGGTTCACACTGCTAGGAGACAGGATTCAGACAGAAGGTTTGGTCCAAAGCCCAAACCCTATTTTTTCTCAATATAAGTGTTGTTCAGTTGGGAGCTGGAGTGAGGATGAGAAGAAGATTTTTGTAATTGTTGGGTGCCATTGAGTCAGGTCTCACTCATAGCAACCCTATGTACAATGGAACAAAACACTCCTTGATGCTGTGCCAGGTGCATGACCTATTTTATGTTTAAGTCCACTGTTGCAGCTACTGTGCAATCTAGTTGAAGGTCTTCCTTTTTATCATTGACTTGCCACTCTCCTGAACATGATGTCCTTTTCCAGGGACTGGTCCCTCCTGACAACATGTCCAAAATACAAAAGATGCAGTCTAGCCATTACTGCTTCCAAAGAGCACTCTGGTTGCACTTCTTACAGGACTGACGTTTTGGTTCTTTTGGCAGCCCATGGTGTATTCAATATTCTTCCCCAGCACCATAATTTAAAAGCATCAATTTTTCTCCTGTCTCCATTATAGCTTTCACAAGCATATGATGCAAACAAAAATACCAGGGCATGAGTTAGGTGCCCCTTCATATTCAATGTGACATCTTTACTTTTCAACACTTTAGAGAGGTCTCTTGCCACAGCTTTTCCAATGCAAGGCATCTTCTGATTTCTTAACTGCTGCTTCCATGGGTGTCAAATGTAGAACCAAGTAAAGCAAAGTCTTGGACAACCTCAATCTTTTTTGCATTTATCATGAAGTATTGACCCAATTGTAAGGATTTTTGTTTTCTTGATGTTGAGGCACAATCCGTACTGGAGGTTGTGTTCTTTGATCTTCATTAGTAAATGCTTCAAATCTTCTTCAGTTTCAGCAAGCAAAGTTGTGTAATCTGCATAACACAGGTTGTTAATGAGTCTTCCTCCAATCCTGATGCCACATTCTTCTTCATAAAGTCCAGCTTCTTGAAATACTTGCTCAGCATAGACTTGAAGAGGTACAGCGAAAGGATACAGCCCTGATGCACACTTTTCTTGAGTTTAAACCCGGCAGTGTTTCCTTGTTCTGTTTAAACAACTGCCTCTTTGTCCATGTACAGATTCCTTACAAGTACAATTAAGTGCTCTAATATTCCCATTCTTTGCAATGCTATCTATACTTTGTTGTGATCCTACACAGTGAAATGCCTTTGCATAGCCAAAAAAAATACAGATAGACATCTTTCTGGTATTCTGTTCTTTCAACTAATATCCATCTGATATCAGCAATGATGTCCCTGGTTCCATGCCCTCTTCTGAATCCAGCTTGATTTTCCAGAACTTCCCTGTTAATGTACTGCTGAAGTCTCGTTTGAATGATCTTTAGCAAAATTTTACTTGGGTGAGATATTAATGATATTGTTCAATAATTTCCACATTCATTTGGATCCTCTTTTTTGGGAATAGGCACAAATATAGATCTCTTCCAGTCAGTTGGCCAGGTAACTGTTTTCCAAATCTCTTGGAATGAACAAATGAGCACCTCCAGTGCTGCATCTGTTTGTTGAAGCATCTCTATAGGTATTCCATCAATTCCTGGAGCTTTGTGTTTCACCAATTCCTTCAAGGCAGCTTCCACTTCTTCCTTCAGTACCATTGGTTCCTGATCATATGCAACCTCTTGGAATGGTTGGTCATTCACCAATTCTTTTTGGTATAATGACTCTATGTATTCCTTCCATTTTCTTTTGATGCTTCCTGTGCCGTTTAATATTTTCCCTGTAGAATCCTTCTCTATTGCCCCTTGATGTTTAAGTTTTTCTTCAATTCTTTAAGCTGAAGAAAAACAGAGAGTGTTCTTCCCTTTTGGTTTTCTATCTCTAGCTCTTTGTACATGTTATTATAATATTTGACTTTGTCTTCTCAAGCTGCAGAAATCTTCATTTAGTTTTTCAACTTTACCATGTCTTCCTTTTACTTTAGCTGCTTGATATTCAAGGGCAAGTTTCAGAGCCTCTTTTGACATGTAATTTGGTCATTTTTTTCCTCTTGCCTTTTAAATAACCTTTTGCTTTTCTCATGAATGATGTCTTTGATGTCATGACACAGAAACTGTTGTTAGAGCACACCTGTAATGATTTATCTGTAATACAAATTATTAAAATCTTCCTAGCTGATGTGAATGGGAAGATGGGTTATACAATGGTTCAGAGGGACTGGGGATGTAGTTCAGTGGTTGAGCACTTGCCTAGCATGTGAAAGGCCCTGGGTTTGATTCCCAGTGTCTGTCTGTGTGTCTCCCTCTCTCTCCCTCTCTCTCCCTCTCTCTCTCTCTCTCTCACACACACACACACACACACACACACAGAGACACGGATGTGGCACAGAGCAGTGGTACAAGAGATTCTCTCCAAACTGCAGGACACTCAAAAGCAGCTATCAGGGAATAAGTTAATTCCACCATTCCATTTGGAAGACTATATACAGAGCGACATGAGAGATACTTTAAATGTGTGTAGAGAGGAAAGGGAGCATATAGATAGCCTCTATCTAGCATGTCTGGGGATTGTGGGGCCATTCTAGGGCTGCAGAGGCTGAGGGTACTGCAGAGATCATGTTCCACACCACACTGCTTCCTCCAAGTTCCCCATTACCTCCTCTCCCTTCTCTTGGGCTCTGCAGGGCCAGGGACCCTACTTAGGCCCCAGTCCCACTGCACCTTTCTCTGCAGTCCACCCACATCCCACAGCCACGCTTGCACCCCTCTCTCCAGCCCACCCCTCCTTGACAGTCCCCCAGATGGCCCTTTCGAATACTGGAGTCTCGTCAATCAGTCTAGTCCTTCCAGGCCCCAAGGACCACCCTCGCAGTGGTCTTTTACTTGGGACCTCCTGAGAAAGTGGGTGAAAGTCTCTGACTCACGTTCCTTCACAATCTTTTACTCTCAACCTGTGTGATTTTGCTTCTTTCTTTGCTGTTTGGTCAAACTTCAGTGTTCAGACTCAAGGGATTTTCTCTGTCATTATCCTTCTGGGTTTTCAGCAGTATTTGACAGATCCTTCTTTACTAAGTCCACTACCTCTTCTTGGCTTCCAACACAGTGTTGTCCTGGCATTTTTCCCACCCCTCTGACCACTCCTTCTAGAATTTTCTTTTCCAATTTCAGTCCCCTAAACTATTGTTGTTGTTAGGTGCCATCAAGTTGGTATGCAACTCATAGCGACCCTATGTGCAACAGGAGAAACACTGCTGTCAGGGCTTCTCTGCTATTCATAGGGTTTTCAATGGCAGACTGATTTTTGGGAGTGGGTTGCCAGGTCCGTCTCCCAAGCCTACAGCACCTGGTGTTCCCAGGCGGTCTCCCATCCAAGTACTAACCAGGCCCGGCCCTGCTTAGCTTCCGAGATCTGACGCCACAGGGCTACGGCTACAGGCCCCTAAACTATAGGCATTTCTCAAAACTTACCCTCTACCCTTATCTCAGTTGGCCACTTTCTGGTGAGGAGTCTAGCCACATATCCAGTGCATCTTGTGCCACCCTTTTCAGGCAAAGCTGAGTCTGCTCTGCTCTGTTCCTGCAGAATTCCTAGCATTCAGAACAATGCCTGGCCTGTGGACGTAGGCACAGGCCCAGAGTCTGCTGAGTGCATAAACAAGATGCTCACAGTGCCACCAACCTGTTTGGCTTCCATCTTCAAACACCACATCTCAAATTGGGGGGAAAAGGGCTGTGGTTCCCCAAGTGAAAGAGATAACTGCCAGCCTTTGTCCAGAACAGCACACACAAGAATGATAATATCTGCATAGCTCTCTGGGTAACCAGCCTTCAGATTTAGAGGTAGCCTCTGACTCTTGGGCTCCAGGGGCTGAGGGTACAGTATCATCACAAACCTGCAACCCACCTGAAACTCGCGGCACTCCTTACCATGGCCTGCAAGCTGGAAAGTGCTGGCCCAGACCGGCTCTGGATAAGAACAAGGAAGAGTCATTCCCAGGACATTCTTGGCTTGATGTCACTTTTAAGGTCTGAAAAGAAGCTCATCTGTCTGCAAACTGCCTCTGTTTCATTAGGATTCAAAAGTCACACACTCTGAAATGTGCCCTGAACCCATAAGCACAATGCTGCTCTTCACTGTCATAAGCCAAATTCATCCCAGACTGAGCAGCACTAGCCCCACAGTTCTTTGCTGGCCAGAATCACCCCAAGTGATGTAAATGTTTTCACATTCCAGCTGCTTACAAAGGTGTGAAACAGGATGCAGTTAAAGCCCCAGAATGTCATACTTAAACTTGAATCATGCCACTTAGCAACTCCATAATCTAGCACAAACACCCAGGGAGCACTATGGAGAAATCAGCATTCGAAGGACATGAATGTATACACAGTGCCATTATCTCTAGTCCACTGGAAATCACACGGCCAGTAGGCAACAGCATTAGCCACTGGGTCTTATGCGGTTGCTTCCCAAAGATTATAGTTAGTGTGGGGAGAAAGATTCCAAGATCTGAAAAGCCACTGACTGTGCCAACTGCAGCATGTCGCCTTTTCCAGGAGATAAATTATGAAGAATTTTTGCCAGTGCCAGTGCAGAAGGGCCTGGCAATCCACTCCCAAGGCAATCCTGCAGCACTTAGCCATTGAAAACCCTATGAGGGTCGCTATGAGTTGGATACCGACTAGACGGCACCTAACAACAACAAAGTTATTTTCCCAAAGCAGAGTCAAATGGCCTTTCCACTCTTCCTTTAAGAAACCAATACAATTAAACTGAACAGCTATGAACTGCCCCTTACAGTTTCCCCTCAACTTTATTTGATAAAGTGAGATGCAGACACACACAGACAAGCCCACACCCTAGTCAATTGCCAGGTGCAGAGGCAGTATAAAAATGTACGTTCAACCTATGAGGGGAAAATCAGCTCAGCAGCTAAGCACCAAAACAAAATAGCCATAGAAATGCCGACTAGCCCAACTGCCTTGTAAGGAATGATCACTGACAATCAGAGTTCCCATTCAGTAGGCTAATAAGAATAATTATAGCCAGGGCAGGCATTAATCAGCTTGGCAGATACAGGAATTCTGTTAACAAGGCTAAAATGAGTGCCAAGGAATCTCTGAAGGCCACAGCACTTCAAAGACTGTTAAAGCTGGATGGATTCACTAGGGCTGCTCCTGCTTGCCTCTTCGCCTCCACTGCTCTCTGGAGGAGGCTGCATTTCAGCCCTTTTCCTCAGGGCTGGCTTGGGGACCCGCTGAAGGTGACAGGTTGTCACATCTGAGAGATGCATGCTGGCCCTGTTACTCCTTTCAGGGCTGCACCTGGGTCCCACTCACCCCAGATCTTCCTATTTTAATCACACTTTCGCTTTCAAACTACTCTCATTTCAGTTTCACCTAAATTCATCTCAAGCAATGCACAGCATCAAGTTTTGGTGACCACCAGTCAGCCTCTCCTTAGCAGAAACAGAATGGGGCCCTGAGATCAAATCCTGGCTCTGCCACGGATATGCCTGAATGAGTTATTAACTTTTCTAGACATCAGTTTCCCCACGCATAATGTGAAGAAAACAATGGGGTCTTTCTCAGAATGCCACTGTGTGAAATGAATGACAGAAGGTATATATGAGCCTGACACTTGATAAGCACCCTATAAATGGCAGTTATTAGCACCCTGTACCTGTTAGGTGCACAGCCCTGTATAGATGCTGTAAGAAAAGAACTGTGCTAGGAATGTGGCTCCTTGGTAGAGCACTTGCCTGGCCCATACAAAGCCCGTAAAAAGCCATTTGATCTCCAGGACCACAAAAAGGGGCATGTTATCTTTTTATCTTATATCCTTTGTAACTGACACAGAACTGGCTGCCTGTCCCCCTCCGCTCCAATCCATCCTTCTCTTTTTCCATAGTAGCTGGCAAATGGTGGCCAGGCTCCTCTGCATTTCCCAGCTTCCCTTGCAGCTAGTATGGCACAGAACATATGTATAAATTATAAATGATGGTGCTGTTTTCAAGCTAGCCCCTGAAGCGTCCATGTATTCTACTCCACATTGTTTTCTTCTTTGTGGGGCTGGAGTAGTGATGAAAACAACCAAAGGGATTTTAGAAACCAAGGGTTAAAGACAGCAGAACTACCACCAGCCTGGCAGCCATGTGATTGTGGAACAGGGTCCCACTTATGCTCTCCCTCTGAAGCATCCCCTGGGCACTTTATAAAAGACACACCTGTTGTTTGAACCACTATGCCTTGAATCTATTTGTTAGAGCAGTTTAGCCTACTAATTAATATGATACCCTTCTACAGTATTTGAATTGTAAAATATAGATGTAATGCTTTTGTCATTTAAAAACTATTTCAATCGATTTGCAAAAAATTTTTTTAAAGATATAAAGAGAATATGTCAATTCTGCTCCACAACCTCTATACCTTCTACTCTCCAATTTACACTGTATGCTAGTTAAAAGTTTATCCTCCCTGTCTAGGACACATCTTCCTGTCATGTTAATGTCATTCTGCTTACTTATAATGGCTACTCATTTGCCACAGATGAAATGACATACCCATTCATATATACTCAATTGGCCAATACTGATCACTCACTCACTAATAGGGTATGTGCTATATACCCTATTAGTAACAGGACAGAATAGTAAGCAAGACCAATGTGGTCCCTGCCTCCAAGAGAACACAATCAGGGTGGGGAAGAGATAATGATATTCAGTGAAGTAAACAGGTTCCATGATGATGGGCACACAGGCTGCCTGGCAACCCCCAGAGAACCAACAAACCCACTCCTCACAGCCCACACTTCTCCACACAGCACGCAAAGCCTCTGGGATCTCTCCCAAACTCACCTTTCAGTTTGCTCCATTACCTCCACCTCCTCCTCCCACCTCATTATATGGAACTCATGTGCCATTTCTGAGTGAGCCATGCACTTTCACTCATCCACACTTTATGCTTTTCCCCAGAGACCAGAATGCTCTTCTTTCCTTTCTTTCAAAATTCTAATTATTCTCAAGGCTCAGCTCAAATGTCACCTCTTCAGCAAAAGCAACCCTAACCCCCAAGTCAAAATTAATTCATCTCCTCCTTGCTTCCTCCCAGCACTTGGTTTGTGGCAGGTATTTCATTGTCTGGTAGTGAACTGTTTTTCCACCTGCCCACTGAGCCCCCACCAACCACTCAGTGACATGTTGTGTCTTAGTCATTTGCCTGGGATTCTCAGTACTCAGCACACTGTTATGGACAGAGTGAACACTCTAGATATGCCATACTGAGTGGATGGACAAGGCAGATCAGGCACAAGCCAGACAAGGGCAAAGTGCCCATGAAGCTGAGTGGCTCTGGTGTGACCTGGTGCATAGGCTTTGTTAGGAAAGCTTCATGGAGGAAGTGAGCAGTAGGGAAAAAAAGATACACAGGCAAGACAGGAAGGGTAAGAGCAGGGAGAAGGCTGGATATAAAAGAGTACAGAGTATTCAGAACAAAGTGTGGGACAGAGAAGCCTGGAGGGAAGAGAAAAGAGCAAGCCATACCTCTTTGGAGATAAGTCATAAGGGACCAATGGGCACAGGTGGGAGCCCCAAAAACGATCTGTTAGGGAAAGGATGAACTTAGAAGGCAGCTGGAGGAAAACATCAACTGGAAAGGTATCAGAAGTTATCTGTGTGGGGAACCTTCAGGACCTGGGCTAAGACAGTGGCTGGAGAAACTGGAGGGTACAGGAAGCAGCTCAAGCCTGTGCTAATGGGAAAGGGCCCAGAACAGAGGGATGGGAGGGAGGGTGTGAAGTGGAGGTCACAGAGAGCAGCTATACTGAAACTCTAGGCCAGTTGCAGTACCAGAAGGAAGATGATCTTGCTTATCAACATATTAAGTTTCAGGAATCAGTACAGAGCTGGAGTGGTGGAGAACAGGGAGACCTTCCCAGGGGTCAGGCTGAAGCCACAAATGAGATTCTAAGGAGGTGAGCTGGCAGGTGGCACGTGAATGCTTCAGAGAACTGTCAGGTGAAAAGGTTCTGACCAGCAACACCACAAATCCTTTATGTAGTTGACATGAGGTGTCTGACCAGGGCAAGATACACAGGTACACAACCAAGATTCCCCCAAGCTTTTCTTTCCCCATTTATACTTCACTTTTACTCTTTTTTTTTTCTTCCATACCATATTTATTCATTCTTTTGTTTTTTTGTTTTGTTGTGTTTTTGCTTTTGTTTTTGTGGTGCTGGGAATAGAATGGAGGTCCTTACCAATGCTAGAGAAGTTCTCTACCACAGGCTCCCCAGCCCACTCACCCGCATTCTTTTCAGATTTCCACCTCATCCCAACCTCTTAAGTGGTGCATGGGTTGTGAACCGACAGTTCTAGGAGGAGTCATTCACACAAAGCACTGAATGAATGGCAGCTCTGAGAGCTGTGCAGTACAGAATCTGTGCAACCATAGGCCGTGGCCCTGCCTGACCCAGACACATAAGCCAATTAAATGGTGTGGACTCTCACCAGCAAGGTACAACAAACAGAACTCGCAAAGGTCCCGGAGTGAAAGGGGAAAATTTAAAGCACTAGCAATGCAGACCACAGAGATGCTACAAAACAGGGAGGAAAGACGCAAAGCTCTCCGCACACGGGTTGCCGCTAAAGAAATGTGACTGGAGGAGCTCTCTGAGGAACTGAGTTCGAGGACGCTCCACAGGTGAAGGCACACACTAGCAGCTAGAATGGCAGGTTTGCTGGCAGCAGAAGTCATGGGGGCTGGGACAGTGTGGCCCAGCATCAGGAGGAAGGGCGTGGCTGTGAAGGTCTCCACTGGGACCTTCGGGGCATTAAGTGCAGAGTAGTCATTTACCCTGTCTTGCAGCTGGGGCCTGGCTGGGACAGACATCACACACCATGTGCTCTGCAAAAGATCCAGACCTGTCTTCTCTAGGGGCCTGGAAGAGAACCTCTAGTGAGGTCTCAGAACTCAGCTTGTCCCAGTTGACACTGACCAAAGGGCTCTAAGAATATCCAAGCATTTAGGGGTCAGCCTTCCCCTACCATGGTGGGCAGCAAACAAATACTTCCGTGGCTGGTTAAGATCATTGTGTGTGTCTGTGTGAAGATGGTGTCTGTGTAAGGAGGGAATTGAAAATGGGGGGGAGGGGGAGGAGGAAAAGATTCCTTCGCTGGCAGGAGGTCGCTGGGCCAAACCAGCAAGAGGCACCATGGGTTTCCAGAAGGTGGAAGGCGAGGGACAGTAAGGGAGGAAAAGTAACAGGTAGAAAAAGTTGGAGGAGCTAAGCTCTTGGGTCTTTGTGTATGAATACGAGGCTAGGCAGCTTCAGGAAAAGCTAAAAGACAAGACTGAGGCAGAAGATCCAGCCACGACTAAAATGACGGAAGGATAGCACACCGATTGTCATTGTAAAGCTCTGGGGCACCCCGTGACCTTCGTAGAAGGAAGTTGGTGGATTCTCTCGCTTCCCTGGAGAGGCAACTCGGCGTGGGCTTGCGTTTGCGAACAGAGACCCGGCGGTCGCGGGCACGGCAGGGTCTATCAAAGGCTCGCGTTTCCGCTCTGGACCTGGGCACGCTGGCCGGGACCGCCGGCTCCTTAAGGGGCCATGAGTTCAAGGTGAGCCGGGCTCCCTGCGGCCAACAGGTAGGGAGCGCCGGATGGCTGTGCTGGGGAAGCCGGCCTGGGGCCACTCCCCCGGCGCACGAGGGGCGAGCCTCGGCCTGGCGGAGCGGCTCCCTGCGCCCGGCGCGCGGAGCCGGGCGGCTGTGCACGAGCTCGGGGCAGCCGCACGGCCGCTCCCTCCGGGCCGCGCCGGGCCGCCCGCGCACCCGGCCGGGTGTCCCGGGAGCCGCCCGGGCCCCGTCGGTGCCCCAGGCCGCGCGCCGCAGCCGCGCCCCGCGGAGCCCGCCGCCCGCCCGGGCCCACCGGCGCCGCCCGCCCCGCCGCGCCCCGCGCGCACTCACCCAGCCACAGGAGCGCCAGCAGCAGCGGCCTCGGCGCCAGGCGCCCCATGCTCGCCCGGCGGAGCGACTCTCCCCCTCCTCCTTCCCCGCCGCCTCTCCTCCTCCTCCTCCTCCAGCTCCGGCTGCTCCAGAGTCAGCGCTCCTCCGCTGGGCCGCGCGCCTGCTCCGCTCTCCTCGCGAGCCAAGAAATCCCAGCGCTGGGGCGGACGTGTGCCCGGGGCTCCGATCGCTCCCTCCCACCTCCTTCCCTCCCTCCGCCAGCCGGCCGGGCCCGGGAGCCGGCCCCGCCGATCCCAGTGTCCAGCCCCGACCGCTTCCCAAAAGCAAAAGGCAGGAATCGCAGCTCCCGCCCGCCCGCGCCTCCCATCCGGCGCTTTGCCAGCAACAAACACAAACTTTCCCAAGCCCCTCCCCGCTCCAGGTAACGGAGGAGGCGCTGGGGCCACCCGCTTAAAGGGGAGGAGACGACGGAGCCCACCCAAACCTCCCCTTGGGACCCCACCCCAAGAGAAACTTTCCTCCGACCTTTAAAAGTTGGCCTGGAAGACTCTTCTGGAAATCCCATCGCTGTGGCCCTATACGGGGCAACCCGGCGCTCCTCCACTGTGGAGTCACCTACGCGTGTCTGCTGTTCCCTCAGGCAGCAAAACCCAAGTTCACGCCCTGGTCCCCACTAGGCACCTCATCAGCCAGCAGCTTGCCCCTTACAAAAAATTATTCAGATAGGATCGAAAGAGCTGAAAGGACTTCCAAGGCTGTGGTTCCAACCTCCTTATGGTTCCGAGGCCTGAATGTTTGGGTCACTTGCCCAAGGTCTCACAGCAAAGGGGCAAGATGGGACAGAGCTGTCCCTGACTGCCCACTACCCTGTGGCCGGGTGGGTCCCCCTTCCTCCTGACCACCTCCCTCCTTTCCAGAAGTCTATGGCACTGATTAGCATAACTTGCCACGAAGAAATCTATTAAAAAAAAAAAAGTAAAGAAAGGAAAAGAAAAAATAAAAAACCATCAAGGGTATTAATACCTATAGTGCTTTATAAGGTCTGTGCTCTTAAACTGTATTCTTTGCTTTAAGTGGACACAACTGGTTGCCAATAAGGCCTCTTTTTTCCCCCCACTACGGAGTTTTGTGCTTTTGATTTAAATACAAAAGGCTCCACAGTATTGGGAACAAATTTAGTGTTCCCTGTTTGAAACTTCACAAGGGTGATTCAGACATTCAAGAAGCAACACTCATGCCCCCCTCACCGCAGCCTTTCATTAATATATGCAAAACAAATCACACATGTTCATGGGGAAACTGCCCAACTGGGGGAGGACACTGCTTTTATTCTGATGAATTATTCTTTCCATCAACAAGTGTTTCTGATTTCCACTAACCAATGTGTGATTAGCCAGGTATGAACCTTTTGGAAAGAGACTCAAAATTTCATTCCTGGTGATGCAACAATGTGAATGTACTTAATGCAACTGAACATTACATTTAAATACTGTTATAATGGTGGTGTTGGTAGTATGTATATATTACCACAAGAACACAATTTTTTTTTTTAAATTTCATTCTTGCCACCAAGTCTTTCCCAGGGCTGTTCACTCACCCTGTTGTTCCTTTTCCCTCTCCAACTCAATCCTTCCCTAGCATTTCTGGGGGAAGTATTTTGTTTTCTGTTTTTCATTCAGTTAACCTTAATTGCGTCCCTAACACTAAGTTCTGGAATATGTTGGAACTACAGAGAAGTGTAAGACCTGGTCCTCCAGAAGCTCATCGGTCTTTCCCTTTCTTAACCACCCACAATGCTTAACGTCTGGACTCCACATTTCACACTTGATCATACTTAGTTTAGCACATGTGCACTGTTCCCATCTCTAATAATGAATGCAAGGACCTAACAGGCTGGCACATTTTCATCTTCTGTCTCCCACATTGCTGTAGAGCTGATCTTTGCTAAAACTCCTTGGTTTGGCAAACAAATGCAAGACTGGGAATTTGCCTAGCACATAATAGGCCCTCAATATTTAGTTCTAGAGTGAATTAACGCCAGGCACCGGGCAAGATCCTGGAACCACAGCAATGAGTCAGACAGTTCCCGCCCTTGAGGTGCTTATAGTCCATGCATGGTGACTTAGAAGGTGTGGCAGGAGGTGCAGAGTTCAGTTATGACACAACTAGGGAGTGGTCTGTCCCATGGAAGGTTGGCAGAAAAAGCTTCACAGGGATGACTGTGTAGTGAGTCTTGAAGATTAGTAGGTCTTTAGGTGTGAGGCACATGTGGGGATGAGCCTACAATAGATGCTGTCCACTTAATGTGACAGGGGTTCTCTCCTCCTATCCCACCTTTGGATATTATTAAATTAATGGTGCATCTTACAATCACAGAAATAACACTGGCAAACAATTGAAATGGTAAGAATAAATAAGCCTGTCCAGGTAAGACAAGTAGACTGGGGACTAAGTGAATAGTTGTTGGTGGCTGGCCATCAACTGTGTCAGAAGAATTAACCAAAGAGCCATTTTGTAGCAGAAAATGAGAGAAAATTAATAACTCCAGAAAGTTGATCATAATTACTGTATCCTTTGCATGGCCCTGACTACAAACAGATAAACTGTTTTTACCTAAAGAAACACAGCACCTACAGCAACCTAGCACAATCTGTTAATTCCTGACTCTGGAATCTGATAATACTTTCATTATGACAGACATTTATTTGCCAGAGTGAGTAAACTTCTATACAGGTAAGCCTTTTGCCCCAATCAGTTGTTCTCAGTTTGGTTAGTGTGTCAGCTTGCCTGGGGCAGAAAGAGTCATTCTTCAGTGTTTCTAACTAACCTGCCCCCACCCCAAGGAGGGTGAATCCCAACTTGCCTTCCTTTTGCTCCATCACAGTGACCTCAAGGTCACTGTCCACAACCAGCTTTTATTATCTCCTGGTTACACAAGCCTATCAAGAGGTGTTGTCCCTGAATACCCCATGAGGGTCCTCACACTCTTTCCCTCAATACAGTATTTTTTTCCCCTGCTGAGATTAGGTGAAAACACCAAATCATTTAGCTTTGAGAATGAAAATGTTAAAAGGTTCCCAGCGAATGAATTTACTGATTGTTCTAAGATTCACCCAGACATGATATGTTAACTCTGCCACTGCCACCAGCCCATGCACAATCTCTAAATGACCTTGGCCCCATGTTGCAGCACAGTCTCAGGAGAGGGAAAATGTTTCTCGGCAACATTTCATTCCATTAATCATTTGCATTCAAAATATTCCTTGCTCTGTGTCCAGGTGTCAATCTCTCCAATTGAAGTTAAACACGAGAATGCTAACCCCCCAAAAATTTAAGATTTAATCATGGAATTACATAGAGAATGGAATTAAGAGTTTAAAAAGGGAGAGGTGAGACGAGGAAGCCTGTACTTTCTGACAAGTGAGAGTGATTCATTTCTGAAGAAGCCATGCGGATAGCTGTGGATGCCCTTGCAATAAGAATAGGAACAGCAAGAGAAAGGGTTAAGCACAGTTCTGCCCGAGGGTAGATCCTGCTCTGTGACTTCCTAACTATCAATCCTTCCCATCCTTTTTGCAGCCCTGGAAGACTGAAATGGGAGATGACAGAAAAATTGTTCTTAAGGGACTTAGAACTGCCACTAATTCCACCTCCGCCAAGCCAAAAATGTCTCCCAAGCATCACTCCCATAGCGAATACCCACCCGCTCCTGCGGGAACACCAAGGTGGAAGAATGTGAGAAGAAAATGAGGACATGAAATGAGAGGAGGCTTTTTTGCATTAAAAGCACTCTACAGGAACGAGGCTGTATTATGAAGGGAATACATAGCCCAGGAGGAGCTTCTCACCTCATTTAATGTGTCAGAAGACCTGGGATGCTGCAAAGGATGGAGAGAAGATTGATACCAGAAGAGCAAAGGAAATTGAAAGGAAGGTAAATAAATAAAAGTGTTCTACAAATATGCTGTCATTTGGACCGAAAATATCTCCTAAAATGAATAGCCGCACCAAGGTCAATGGTGAAAAGGAAGTGCTGACACATCATTGTTTTTGTTGTTAGGTGCCTTTGAGTCCTGTCCAACTTAGTGACCCTCATAGAGTTTTCAATGGCTGATTGTTTAGGGATTGCTTCAGGATTGGATTGCCAGGTCCTTCTCCCATTTTTTTGTGGTGCTGGAGATTGAACCTGGGTCCTCAGAGAGTGCCGTTAGAAATAGCTAGAGGAGGCTGTGGGATATTGGAGCCTATTCCTTTCCCCAAGACCATGGCTGCCAAACATGGTGGAGCCCAAAGGTGCCTTGTGTGGCCAAGCTTGTACCCTGGTATACAACTTGTATGAAGGAAGAAGTCCTCTCAGAAAGGTCTTTGGTCTTGTCTGCACACCGAGGCTTGAAGGGTTACCAGGTTGGGAAGAGTAGGGGGAGTCAGCTTCTTTTTTCTTTATGTTTCCCCACTGCCCCTCTTACCTACCTTGAGCTATACTTCTGGGCCTGAATGGAACTGTAACTCCTAGATGCTAAATCTTTACAATGACATTTACAAACTGAAATGCATCCAGAGTAGGGTTGCTAGCTAAAATACAGGATGCCCACTGAAATTTGAATTTTAGATAAACAAGGAATACTTTTTTAATGAGTATGTTCCAAATATTACACAGAGCTCACTTATACAAAGAAAGCATTCCTTGTTTATCTGAAACTCAAATTCAACTGAGCATCCTACATTTTTAATTGCTAAATCAGACAACCAACATCCAGAGAGGAGTTACCTTATATGGAAGTAGGTTCTACTGGAAGAATTAGAGAAGACTGTGGAGCTCTGCATAAGCTATCTCCAGACTGTTTTGAAGTTTTGCATTTTAAAGAAGGGATAGACTTTACCTGGGGTATTCCATGGAGTCACTGAATAAAAATTGCTGAAAAATTGGCCTAGTTTGGTTTGTAATAACCAGAGTTAGCTCACTGCTGAGAGGAGCCACATTGTAAGGTGGCATTGTCTCCTCCCTAATAAACATTCATCCAGAGTTCAAATGTCCACCTCTAAAGGGAGCTATCAAGGGGTTGCTGAATTAGGTGGGGCCGCAAACAAGCCAATGTTGGAGGACACCTTTTCCAACCTTGAGATGCACCATTATCTACAACTATCTCTTCTAGTCCTCTTCTAAAGTTTGGTTTTTGTCCATTCTGCTATTTCTTTTGCTTGAACTTAGGGCTATCCTGGATATGTGCCCTGCAGCATTAGAGAACAGAGAAGCTCATATGTGGTGGCCACTGTTTGGGGAGAAAACTAGCATTATTACCCTTGCTACTGACTGACTGTATACTGGAGAGGACTCATGGAGCAACTGCTGTTCTCGAACCAAACCATCATTTCCAGGAGACATGCCCCTACTTTTATTCACTTTGAAGCTCATAATCCCCAGAGTGACTTGCTACAGGCTACATTTTGTAACTTTGTATTGGAGGGTGTATAAGGACTGGCATTTTGCACAGTCAGCCACTTCATGGGTACTTTACTGAATAGTTTTTCATCTCCACCATAGAAGCAGGTGTGTTACACCTGCCTTAATTTTTTTTTTCCAGCCTAAAATGATTATATCCACGCTTTAGGATACAAAGCTTGTGAAGCCTCATTCACCCATTGACCTCTGAGTTAAAGTGCAAAGTTACTCTCTGAGGAGAATCTGGAGTGCCCTGCCCATTCAAACATGGAACATCCACTTCTGAACATGGCTGACTGCCCTGGTGTGGCTCAGCATCTTCACAAGAGGCTGTCAGGTCTGCCCTAGTTGGAATGATTGATTGGCAGAGCAGGCAGTTTCGTGCTTCACCAACCCCTGCGAGCAGCCACCATCCAGATGATGATTTCAAACTTACTGTTTCTCAATATTTTTTTAAAGCTCAGCCAAGAAAAGCAATATTTATGGAAGATTACCTGAAGAAAATGCAGCCTGCACATTCTTCTAGAAACCCTGGGACCTACCCCTGAGTTATGAATGAGGTAAACCATCAGTGAGTTTAATACCCGGATATATCACATCAGCACCCCCATAAAGTTGCTTTTACTGAATTGCATTTTGTCATAATGTCATCATCCTATATTGAAGGATGTCCTAAGAAACAGCCCTGTGCACTCTGTCATTGTGTTTCTCCCAGGACAGGTTTACAGATGCTCTCCATTACATCAGGCAGCAGCCTCTCTGCTTAAGACCATGGAGAAAATTTATGCTGTTCTCAGTGCTGCAAATAGTTGTGCTTTTCCTTAGCGACTGGTTTCTTTTCACCTTATGGGCTCCGTAAATATTGTAGCTGTCTACATTTTCCTTTTCATGGTACATAGTGGTTAGAAAGCTGTGGTCAAAGCTATGGCTTCCCTTTAGCACACAAATAGAACTTAATAGTGTGAATTTTGCATATCCTCCATTCCAGCTCTGCCTTTCCCTGCCACCATTATTTTCCCTTTCTCTCATTTTCATTTCCTTAATTATGTTCCTTTGGTCTCACAATGCAGGAACTGTCTTCCTATCCTTCTTATTGTAAAATTCCAGTCCACACCTCCTGCCCTTCAAAAGATATTTTAAATTCGAACTCCTCATTTGCGGATTACATACAATGAGGTAATAATCACAATGAGCTCTGCTCAGCTGGGAAAGGCTGCAATGTGCTGAGGCCTGTGTGATGAGAAGGGAGGGTGAGACCCAGGGGCCAGCGGGCGCTGGACAAAGGGTGGCGTTTCTAGGAGCCACAGAGATTGGACACTCCTCACCTAACCTAGGAACGTGTGCTGTTTATTATCTGTCTGCATAGGGTGAGCAAATATTAGAAGTGGTTTGCTTTGCTAAGCACACAATGGTTGAGGGGTCTGAGAGTGTCTGGGGCAATGGATGGCAGCCTGCCCTGATTCGACGCTGTTGACTGCGTAGAACAAGGATGGTCCAGCCAGCACAGAGTGGCTCATTGCTCCTGAACACTCTTTGCTGTCTCCTGCCATCTCCTCCTTTGAAATGCTTCACTCTTCCTCCCATACCCACTCATTAGATGAGGTTCCCTGGAAGGCAAAATTTGAGGCATAGGTTTGGCTGTGAGGCCTTTATTTGGGAAATGATCTCAGAAAACAGTGATGAGGTAACAGCGAAAGCCAGACAGGGAACAGGAGAAAGTCAAAGAAGTGTGTTACTGATGTGACTGTCCTCCCTCTGGTCTGCACCTGTCTGAGCCCTGACTCCCGAGGCCTACAAGTCCCTCTCCTCCATGAGAATGAGAGAAGAGGCTGTGTTCCTCTCAGCTTTGTATCCCAGGAACCCAGCACCTAGTCTAACACACAGTAGGTCTGCTCAATAAATCCCTTGGCTCCAACTAAGAGTAGTTAGTTCTGCTTTTATTGCTTTTATATAGTAGAGTGCCATATAAAATTTTATTTGGGGCAAACAGAATCCAAAAGCACTGATCTAGTCTAACCCTCTCATTTTACAGATGAGGCATCTGAGGCTCAGAGAACCTTAGTAACTTGTCCGAGATTCCACAGTATATTAAAGTAATTATGAAATATTAAAATGATTCCACAAAGTACACCAAATGCAGACAAGGGAATCGACTGGAATTACAATGTGAATTATTAGCACTTCAAATGGAGGGTATGCTGGATTTCCAATAGGAAATCGCTTAAAATAAATTAACTTGGAAAGTTCCTGAGCTCTGATTAAGGAGTTGAATGATTTGAGTAAGGCTTTCTCTTCCAGGGGAAGAAATTCCCTCTCTGTAAACATATTTCAGGTAATGTACTAAGGACTTTGAATCAGAATGAACTCATTTAACATTCTCTTCCTCAAACCTGTTTGGCTGACAATGGCAGCTATAGAGAGTGGTGGTGGTGTTTTTAATTAAAAAAAAAAAAATGAGGTCGAGATTATCCCACTGTTACAACAAATTGTAAGAGCCCTCTACCAGCACTGCCCCTCCTTTCCTGCTCCTTTCACACCTCTAAAGGCCCTTCTGCTGTGGCCTTTGACACGTGTGAAACACAGAATGCCAGTGAAAGTCAAAGATTATGATGAAAACTGGAAGTTTACCACTTTTCACTGCATACTAGTATAAAAAGACAATGAAATGTGATAGTTGGGGGCATGAAGGGGGTTCCTGTGAGTCATGGGAACCAGTCATTCCTGCCAAATGAAAGAGTTAGGATTTATGAGGACAGACAGACTCATACTAAACTTTCCTTATTTGCTCAGACATGGGTCAACATTACTCTAGAAAAGAGGGGCTGGTGTAGTGTTTTCACGGTCCAGGATACCATGATGGAAAAGCACTTGGGGAGTAGGAGGCAGACACCTGCTCCTCCTCTGTGTGGCCCATTCTCAAAAGCTTTCCTTCTGACACTTACCTGAGGGAAACCATTAAGTCAAATGATAGGAGAAATGCAGACATTTTCCATCAAGCAATATAGAATAGATGGTAAGAGAACCAGATGTGGACTCCCACCCTGGAGGAATAGCTCAGCTCTGCTAGGTACAAAAGCTATCTGAACTTAGATAAACTACTTAGCTCTTCTGGGTCTCAGGTCCCACATCGGTAAAATGAGGACAATAATACCATGTTTGGCAAAGGATTGTTCCGTGGATGGATCAGTCAGTTTTTATCTCTGTAGCAGAGAAACCAGCCCAAAAAGCTTATGGAGGAACAGGTTTATTGGAAGCTCACAGTTAGGAGATCAATCCATAATGCTGGACTGGTAGGGGTGGCAGAGACAGGAGTCAGGGCGCAAGGTGGACAGCCTTCTATCTTTGTGAGCAGGAAGCAGAGAGAATGTATGTAGTCACAGGTTCAGGATAAAAACCTCCAAAGGCCCACCCTTAGTGACTCACTTCTGCCAAGCTAGACCTGCCTCCCAAACTTTCACAACCTCCCTGGACAGCGCCACCAGCTGGAAGCCCAATATTAAAGCACATGACTTTTGGGAGATGCTTTATATTCAAACCATTAGGTTAGGTTAGGTGCCGTCCAGTCAGGTCCAACTCATAGTGACCTCCAAAGGGTTTTCCATTGCTGGTTGTTTCAGGATTGCTTTGGAAGTGGATTGCCATGTCCTTCTCCCATTTTTGCAGTGCTTGGGATCCAAACTAGGGCCTCAGAGAGCACAGAGCTGCACTCTACCAACTGAGTCAAACCCAATCCCATTCAAACTATAACAGGAGAAAATTGAGAAGAGACACAGTCTTTAGTAGGAGCTGTTGGTTTGTTGCTCAACATTTAGTGGTCCAGCTCTGCCCTCACTGTGGCAGACAACCAGCTGTCTGTGAAAATATGTTTCCCATTCCTCAGTGGGCAGTTCACACTGGGAATCAGCTCTCCTGCCAGGAACCGTATTTCCAGCTCCCTTCCCATCTAGATGTGGCTGCATGACTAATTCTTACCACTGAGTGTGAACAGAAATTCCATGTATAACTCCAAGCAGAGCCAAGTTATGAGGTAGTTGTGTGGCTTCTTCCTACTCTCTTACCCTTGTCTACTGGGTGGAAGCAGAGGCCTAAGATCACAGATCATAAGTCCCCAAATCTCCACATGAAGGAAAGCAACCTCCTACCAGGACCACTTGTGTTGTTCTGTTATGTTAGGGATTAAAAGTTTGGATGATGTCGAACAATTGATATATAGGGCCTTACTTGTTATGACTGCTACATTTACCCTAAGTAAAAAACCTCCCTCTATTCTTAAAGAATCTCCAAGTTTTTTAGGTGTCCTCTTACTTCCGTTCAAGGGAGGCTGAGTCCATTACCAGTCCTGATAGGTGATTTCTGATTGCTTTTCATCAGAGCATGCCAGTTCTAAACTCTAATCCTAAATTTCACTCCATGTCAATGATTGGCTTAAGCATAAACATATGAGGAAATTCTGGCCAATGAGATCTGAAAAGTCTTCTATGAAAGATTCTCAGAATGGATACGGGGTGAAGTGGTACTCACCTATAATCCCAGCAACTCGGGAAGTGGAGCCAGGAGGATCATGAATTCAAGGAAAGAGGTAACCTACCTAATTTAATGAGACCCTGACTCAAAATAAAAACATAAAAAAATGGGGTGGGGTGCAGCCCTGTAATACAGCACTGGCAAAGTATGTGTGAGGCCCTGGGTTCAACACCAAAGTACTGAAAAAAAAAATTCTTAGAAAGGTTTTTGTTTCATATCATGCAGCTGCTTCAGTTTTCCTATGTTGTTGTTATTGTTAGGTGCTGTTGAGTCGGGTCCATCTCATAGTGACCCTATGTACAACAGAAGGAAACACTCTTCGACACTGTGCCATGCCTGGTACTATGTCAGTGCTTCTCTGTTATTCATGGCGTTTTCAATGGTGATTGTTTCAGGAGTGGGCTGTCATGTCCTTCTCCCATTTTTGTGGGACTGGAGATTGAACCCAGGGCCTCAGAGAGCACAGAGCCTCACTCTACCAACTGAGCTAAACCCCAGACCCTCAGCTTTCTGATAATAACTTCTTTTTTATGAGGGAGGGTTGTTTTTGTTTCCTTTCTTTCTCTTTTTTCTTCAAGCTCTATTTAGACATAATTTACATATAATAAAATTTACCAACTGAAATGTATAGTTTGATGAGTTTTGACAAATATAGACAGTGAGATAACCCTCCACCACAACTATGATAATGAAGATTTCGATCTCTCCAAAAAGGTCCGTGTGCCTGTTTGTAGTCAATATACTCTGTCCACACAGAGTCCTTGGCAACTATTGCTATTTTGTTGTTGTTGTTAGGTGCCGTCGAGTCGGTATCCGACTCATAGCGACCCTCTGTACCACAGGGGAAACACTATTGTCAGTGCTTCTCTGCTGTTCATAGGGTTTTCAATGGCAGATTGATTTTTGGGAGGAGGTTGCCAGGTCTTTCTCCCAAGCCTACAGCTTCTGGTGTTCCCAGGCAGTCTCCCATCCACGTACTAACCAGGCCCGACCCTGCTTAGCTTCCGAGATCTGACGGGATCGGATGCCACAGGGCTATGGCTGCAGGCCACTATTGCTATAGTTTGGCCTTTTCTAACATTTTATATAAATTGACTCTTAAAGATATGTAATGTGAACAAAAAATACAGTGGATATTTAAAGAAAAATAATTATTAGAGTAAAAAACACATTGCCATTAATTCTCTTCAACATATTCCCCCTCTGTTCAAAGGCACTTAATATTCTTGCCACTTTCTGAAGTAGTTCTGGAAGTCCTGTTTCATGAGTAATACATTTTTTTAATTTAAACATTCACTGTATTCTTTAATAACTCTTCATATTTGGCTTCTCTCACATACCATGATTTCATGTTGTTGTTAGATGCCATCAAGATGGGTCCAACTCATAGTGACCCTGTGTACAACAGAATGAAACACTACTCAACACTGTCTGGCAGTGCTTCTCTGCTACTCATACATAGGGTTTTCGATAGGTGATTGGGGAGTGGCCCACTGGGTCCTTCTCCCAAGCCTACACTACCCAGCATTCCCAGGTAGTCTCTCAACCAAGTAATAACTAGGCCTGACCCTGCTTTGCTTCCAAGATTAGACAAGATTGGACACCAGGGTGGTATGGCTGTAGATTTGAGATTCATGTACACCATTACATACAGTTGCAGACCATCCCTTTGGTGCTGAGCAGTATCCTTTCATGTAGCTATAACACAATTTATTCATTCACTCACCATTTAATGTGTACTTGGATTCTTTCTAGTTTTACCCTCTTAGAAACAAAGATAATATGAACACTTGGAAGCAAGTTTTTGAACACACATCTATTTTCTTTCTCTTAGGAAAATATCTTGGGAGTGGCATTGCTGGAATGCATAGTAGGCTTGTGTTTAAATGTATAAGAAATTGTCCAACTATTTTCTAAAGTAAGTTTGAAATATATTATTTGGCACGTTCACAAAAAGATGAAAGTTTTAGTTCCTTTGCACCCTTGTCAATAGTTGGTATCATCAGATCTTTTAAAGCTATTTAAGTGACTATAGTAGTATCTCATTGTGTTTTTGATTTGAATTTCCCTAGCAGCTAATTCTGGGGAGCATCTATTCATATACTTATTTTCCATCTACATATTTTCCTTGATGAAATGTCTCTTAAAATACTTTTCCAATTTAATTGGGTTGTTATTCTTAATGAGTTATGAGTTCATTATACATTTTGAATACAAACTGTTTATTGAGGGCGAGGTGTGTAGCTCAGTGGTAGAGTGGATACCCTGCCATGTGAAGCCCTAGGTTTCACCCACAATACTGCAAAAACAACAACAAAAACAACAAATGCCATTTATCAGATATACACTTAGCAGATATTTTTCTTAGAGTCATGTTTGTATGACTATCTTTTTTCATCCTTTTACCTTGACCTACCTGTCACTTTATATTTAAAATGTGATTTTAGTAGGCAATATATAGTCAGGTTTTTTGCTTTCTTTTCATTCTGACAATCTCTGCCTTATAACTAGAGTGTTTGATACATTTACATTTAATGTAATTTCAATATGGTTGAGTGTTTAAGTCTATGATTCTATTTGTTTTCTATTTGCCTCATCTGTTCTTTTCTTTCTGCCTTTATTTGGATTGAGTTTTGTTTTGTTGTTTAATATTCCATCATATTTCTTATTTTGACTTTTAGCTATTCTTCTTTGCTCTTCTTCTAAAAAATGGTTTAATGCCAAGTATGGTGACTCATGCCTGTAATCCCAGCACTTTGGAGGCTAAGGCATGGGGATTGTGAGTGGGAGGCCAGCCTGGGCTATACAGTAAATTCAAGGCCAGCCTGGACTGTGTAGTGAAACTCTGTCTCAAAAAAGGGGGGGAGGGGGCTCCTATGTTTACAATCTACATCTTTATAACTTGTCAAAGTCTACCTGTATATCATAGTATACCTGGTCACATATGAGAGTCTTAAAATGCTCTACTTTCATTTCTCATTTGACCTATTGTTTTCTCCTACAAATGGGATAAATCTCAGACTATCTACTTTTTTTTTGTTTTAAATAGGCAATTACTTCCTAAAGAAATTTTAAAATGAGGAAAATATTTATATTAATTCACATATTCATATCTATATTTCTTCATTTAGGTCTCAAATTTCATCTGGTATTATTTTCCTTCCATTTGAAGAACTTTCTTAACATTTCTTATAGTATATTTGCTGTTGATAAATTCTCTCAGCTTTTGTTTGCTTTAAAATATCTTCACTTTGTCTTTATTTCTGAACAATACAA